>OMKY01087952.1:2755-19778 GCA_900302395.1 Bregmaceros cantori | reverse complement strand
GTCCGCACGCCCGGTTGTATTCGTCCCAGAAACTTGACTGTTCCCCCTGACTATATAAATAAAAGAACACTAATAATTATAGCAAATAAAACTTGTGTTCTGCAGCGCATGAGTCCTGTATTCATTCTGGTCTCTGACACACAACACTTCAATCAGAAACATTGTAGTCAAGAAACACAACAGAAGATTAGTATTAGCAGTACGTTAGTACTTTAAATTAATATAAAAATGGAAATTAGTCATTTAGTTTTGCATCGCCTTGATGGCGTCATTTTGCTTTGATCTCCACTGTGCTGTGAATAGTGGTCAAACCTATTCTAAATGATAGTCAACTAACCTGCTGTAATGTGGGTTCATCTATTCAAAGACAGATAGTTGGTTAGCCTATGCTAAAGGACAGTGGGCTAACTGAGGGCTAACCAGAAAGGATAGACGGCTATCTTGTTTGTTTGTTTGTTTGTTTGTTTGTGTGTGTGTGTGTGTGTGTGTCTGTGTCTGTGTGTGTTTGTTCGTTTGTCTGTCTGTCTGTCGGTGTGTCTGCGTCTCTATGTGTGTCTGTCTATGTGTGTGTCACTGTGTCTGTGTGTGTGTGTGTGTGTGTGTGTGTTTCTGTGTGTGTGTGTGTGTGTGTGTGTGTTTCTGTCTGTCTGTTTGTCTGTCTGTCTGTCTGTCTGTGTGTTTGTGTGTGTGTCTGTCTCTGTTTGCCTGTCTGTGTGTGTGTGTGTGTGTGTGTGTTGTATTTTAAGATTTCCCCCGGGGCATCCTGCGAACGCGACAAGCGTCGTGACTAGAACTAAGTCAAGGGCTCAGAACCTGACTCTCCCGATACATGGATCCAGTTTCTCAGCCCTCGCATCCGCCATGGCTGTTGACACCCCGGGGTATTTGCACGGGCCGACGTGTCTGTCTGTCTGTGTGTGGGTGTCCACGTGTGTCTGTCTGTGTGTTTTTCTGTGAGTGTGTGTCTGTGTGGGTGTGTGATGTTGTATGATGTGTTATACTACCCAGCTCCCTCCACATGCCCACTAACAGTACACTAACCTCTGCTTAGTTAACAGCCCATGTGCAGAAAGGCCCAGCCAGCGACTCCGGCTGAATTTAAAATGAAGACAGTCAGTAAAGTCAATATTCTACCAGACACACACAGACACAGGGCAGGCGTAACTATATTTTCATTAACAGGGAGAGGAGAAATGCTATTTGTAAATAAAAATACAGTAATCAACCCTATCAGTGGTAGCCTGCGAGCCAGAACCAACGAATTGTCCAGGCATTGCACACAATTAGAACAATCATTGGATCTAGTAAAGCCAGGATCGTCAATTGATGGAATCCATCAACTCCGCCCACGTCTTGTGTTACCCATACCAAAGTCCGCCCAGGTCTCTATTCAAATAATTTGATTGGTGCAGTCTTAAAGCCTTAAGCTTTAAGTCTTAAAGCCTTAAGCTTTAAGACTGCAAGGGAAGCCAAGCTTCCCCTAACATGTCAGAAAAATAAATGGTCAAATTTACTGTTTGTTGTGTGTACATGTCATTGACTAAATATGTGCTACAATGCGCTGTTTTTATTTTATTCTTATCACTAACTGATACAACTTTCTTCCCGTTTTGTTCTCATTTTCTCCGTGGCGCTCTGTGTCAGCGCTGGAGGATTGGGTTGTAACCAGCTCAGCTGAACGTATACGGTGAAATGCATAAATTATATGCTTTGTCACGCCGAAGGACTGCACTACGTCAATGGGGCTTCAATGGGAAAGCATGAACTGGTGCGCTGAAGGTAAAAGAAACACGTTGAAAATGCACAGCGATTGATTTACATGCTGAATTTTTGTCACCGCCCGGACGCCAGGCACCCGACAGCTTTTGGCATTAACTTACATGGGGAAATTGGGAATGGGCGTGACTTCGTGTCGGGTGGACGCAGATCCCGTTTGATTGATAGGGAATTGAGCGAATCACAGTGTCTCAAGTCTGCAGTTGCTGGCGTCCAGCCATCCACACTTCAGAGACGCACCCGACCGAGGTGCCGCCACTCGGCGTGATAATAATTCTGCCGGTCGCGGGGTTGTTGCGCAAAGTCATGTTTTGATCACATATCGTTTGCCTCATGGAAGCCTAGGCTCATTCCTCACGTTATAGTTTGTCATTCCATCGTGTTATTCCTTGCAAGTTGGTCGCTTTGAATCTCTTGGTGGTCCTTACTTCTCGGACTTTCATTCATTCGCTCTTTGTCGTTTTTCCTATTCCATGCTATTGCTAAAATTGCTATTGTTTTATTATTTGTCCCCACAAACAATTTAGTTTGCGGTGGTTATTTCCACTGGTGTTACAGCTTAACTCGTTCATTTTAACTTACTTTTAGTTCATTTTCAAGGACAGGCTGCATAATGCCAAAACACGTTTTACTTTTACTGATGAAATTGAAAGCTGGGCAACAGGGGAAAGCTGTGTGATTTCTTGCTGTTCCTGAAAGACATGGAGTTGGACAGTGCAATGCCTCAGTTGTACAAACTGTTGTCTTTAGTAGCAATGATTGGAGCTACATCTGCAGGAGTACAGCCTAGCTCTGCTGGCCATTGAATGGACACTGGACAAGTCCTTGAAAAGTCACCAGGCTGGTACAACAGGGTCACAGACCATTTTCTGGAAAACAAACAGAGGGTCGAATTTACGTATAAATAGACACGGTCTATAATACAGGACGACAAATTGAGCTTCCCTTCCTTAAAAGACCAGCATCCATTTTTGTGCAAATCTTGTCTACTGGTCTCATTTCAATACCCCATTCTCATCATTTTGAGATTGAATGGTGTTGACATCATGGACGAGTGTCATAGAGTCAATTCCAGGAAGTGCAAAACGGAGGTGTTCAATTTGAGTCCTAAACTGGGACACAATGCAGCAGTCAGAGCACTGAAATATAGTGCACTATGTTTCAGTGCTCTGACACAAGTGTGACACGGCAAGTCCGTAGGTTTGATAGTCCGGAGGTTTTATACACAGATTGCTCTGTCAAACCCTCATGGAAGTTTGAACATCAAACATTGGTTTGTGCAGTGCGAGATAATGCGAGGTCACGGTCATTTCTCAAACCGCCGGTTTCAAGCTGTCTACCAACATTTATGTGTGTGCTTTAGAGCGAGGTGAGGAGAGGTGGAGGGCAGCCAACAAACTTCACGGGATGTTTTTTTGTGTAACTGATGCTGGTTCAAGCTAATAAATTTAATATGGAATACTTTATTAATTCTGTCCCCCCACCCCACCCTAATAAAATCTTTTGAATTAGTTCCATGCAAGAAAAACAACAACATGGAATCTAAATTTAATCTAAATGTGGGTTGAGATGGAGCACATCGAGTTAATTTCATGCACAGTGACCAATCAAAACAGACACAAGCAATAGTTTTGACACTTTTATTGAACCAGGTTATGTAGTGATGGAGGCCGCCCACCCTCCGAGTATGAGGCGGGTGAGGAGGTAGCCCGCACGGAGCACCACGACTTACGAGGGGCTACCCGCTCTGCTGGTCAGTCGTGGGCTACGGGGGGAACTGATCCCGCTGAGGAGCTTCATCCTGTTCCCACAGGGGGCTGATTGGCCAAGGAAGAAAAAGAGGAAAAAAGAACAAGAGAGAGAGAAGAAGAAGAGGAAAAAAAGAAAAAAGAAACAAAAAAAGAGAAAAAAAGCCGCCTCGAACCGGATTGGCCGTTCTGATGGTCATGTGCACGAAACTGAGAAGTCACCTCTTACTTTTTGCCCGTAAATGAGTTATTAGTGTCTAATTTCTTGCAATTTCATGCTATATGTTGGTCAATTTTGAATATTGGGAGGGGAATGGGATGACGGTCTGCTCCCTCCAATGTATTTAACTTTAAAAGCCGATAAATCGATTAATCATTAACTTTTTATAAACATGCAAGCCAGGACATATTAACCTTCATGGAAAACTTAAAGTGGAAATAATGTTAATAATATTATGTGCTTTAATCAGTAAGGTACTGGGATATTGTGGCTCAACTATGAAGAGATTATTTGCAGTTGGTGCAGCATGCACACAACATATGGAACAAATGTAGTAGAAAATCAATTTCTTCATAAATTATTTGGTAAGTAATTGATTCAATGTTATTGATCGTGTAATTGATTATCGGTTAATCATTGACATCCCTAACAAAGGCCAGAGATGGCAAAAGTACAGGGATTTCTTACTTGAGTAAGAGTAAAATACATTTGTAAAAAAACAACTCGAGTAAGACCAAAATTTACTGATCCAAATATCTACATGTATGTAAAGTAAAAAGTACAGACTGAGAAAAGTACTCAAAAAGTATTTTTGAAAGTAAAAAGTGCATGTTCTAAAATGTACTCAAAAGTATTTTTGAAAGTATAAAGTACAAATTATAGCAATATTTTTTTTGTGGGACACCCCCTGAGACAAAATGAAAAACAACTTATTAATTGCTACTGTACTCAATGCATTACCGAGTACCGCCCCCTACTGACTCATTTACGCTATACAGGTAGTCATACCATGTCGTTGCAGGAAAAAAACGACCCTGTTTTGAGAAAAGTAAGGAGTAGAAATACTGATATTTTAGTTACAAATATCTGTATCAGTAGAAGTAAAAAATACTTCTAAAAGGACAGATACTTGGAAATTCTACTTAACTATTTGTACTTTGTTACTTGCCATCTCTGACAGAGACAAATGAAGTCCACCGACAAGCACATGTACACAAGCACCACACTCATTGCCATGCCACGCACATACACATTGCCACACCTGGTGCAGTATGTGGTGTTATTTGGGTTGAAGGTTCAGAGGATGTTTGAAATGCAGGGGATTGCCTTTATTAAAAAACCCAGCAGGCTTTATTCTGTGTGTGTATGTGTATGTTAGCGTGTGTACCTGTGTGTGTCAGGGTCACACCACACTGCTGGTTGTGGTGTATTAATTAAAAAGAGAAAAGAGCTTATTTGGTCAGTGTGTTGCTAGGGTACAGATCGCATTTTAATTATTGGTTTGCCAAATATGAGACTCTCAAAACTGGTGAAGAGTTCATATTTTTTAGTATAGAATATGTTGTGAACACAATTTCATCATATTGTAAGATGTTTAGATATAATTTCTTCAATAATATTTGGTGGAACTAAATTTTAAAAAGTTATAAAGAGTTATAGGAAAACACAATTAGGATCGACCGATCACGTGACTTGTGTCCGGTTCTAATTGCATCGCATTGGTTGTGCAGGAGCTCATTATACGTAGTAGTAGTAGTGTATTAGGTAACTTGAATGGAACCTGTAAGGATATGTAGCGAACACACCCTCGTCCCGCCTGCAAAGCAGTCAATGGTCCACAGCCTTTAACGCAGCGATTCCCAGGCATGTCGGCTCTCGGCAGCGCTTGCGCGCCGTGCGCGTGCAGGAATGTAAACAACTCCACGTGCAACTCCGCCTGAAACGAGGAGGTGCTACTCTTTTCGTGGAAGCAGGCTAACCCCGAGTGCCGTTACAATCTCGTTCCCAATAGGATATTTTAGTAATCGAGTATTCTCCATTGATTAATCGGCTAAAGAAGATAACAAGCAATTATGCACATGCATAAGATAATGAATAACCAAATGTAATTATTTTTACATTTTCAAATGCTTTGCATAATATGTGATATTCTTTTCTCAAAACAAAATGGATTGTAAATATCATTATAAAATTCAGTACTTGTATCCCAAAAGAGTAGTTACGGTCCAGCATTGAAATTTTCAAGTCATGTACTTTAAGTTTCTGTCTCTGGTTAATGTGCCACATATGTAAGTTACCTTGAGGAAATTATTTCTGAAGTTGCACGAAAACAAAAACCTGCCAATTGCACTCCGCTTGTCCTGACAATACTGGACACTGGCAGGAGACCACAGTAGATTTCAAATGTATTTGGATGATATTTCCTAGAAAGATGTTTCATATGCATTAGAAGACAAGTGTATGTCCCGTTCAACCGATTTTCAACTTGTTGTATAGAGTCCAACAAGTCTCACATTCATAAAGAAGAATAGGTTGAACAAGGAACAAAGGTCTCAGACCAGCAAGAAATACACAAAAATAGTGCGCAAACAAGAGCTAAGTGCTAAGATGATTTCTTTTCAAACATTTTTATTGCATAGTTTTCCAAATTGTATGACAGTGACACAAAAGACAAATCAAAAGACAAAAAAAATAAAAAATAAAAAACACACAAAACAAAAAACGAAGACAATACAGCAGCAGCACGTTGTCCTCAGTCCATTCAGGTAGTCCAGCACCGGTCTCCATGACTTGTCAAATACCTCCAGCCTGTTCGTTCTCCAGGCCAAGTGCCTCACCCAGTTCTCTGAGCCACATCTCAGCAGTGGGAGCCGTGTCCGACTTCCAGTGTCGCAAAATTAGTCGTTTGGCAAGCATTGTGCCCAGAGACAGTGCATGACTAATTCGGGCTGGGTAGGTAGAGCCCTCATCCGCTGTTCCCAGAACAGCCACCAGAGGGCAGGGTGTACATGGGTGGTTATAAGCTTTGGAAAAGAAATCAAATATTGAGGACCAGAATGAGTGAAGTAAAGGGCAAGTCCATAAATTGTGCGTGAGAGTACCATCATCCCGTTTACATTCGTCACAATGTGCTGATACATTAGAATATATCGTATTTATTTATTTATTGTTTTCGAATAATGTAACGTGTAAATTTTTATTTTAAATTGTATCAGTTTTAGTCTTGCGTTAATAGAACATTGGTGGATATTTAACAAACACTTTCTCACATTCCATCCTTTTGTTTTCCGTGTTAATGTCTACCTGGTTGAAAAATATGCGGTAAAAGATAGAAATAGCTCTTTTACTACCAGCTCTAATTTTAAGTATATCTTCCAGGCCAGGGTTTTGGGGAATACTAGTAAATGTGTTGAGATGTGTTTTAATAAAATTTCGTACTTGCAAATAACGGAAAAAAATGTGAGCTAGGCAGATTGTGTCTGTGTTTCAGTTGGGCAAATGACATCAAGTGGCCGTCGTGGTATAGATCGCCTAGAGACCTCACTCCCATTTCCAACTATTGTGTGAAAACGCTGTCAGTTGGTAGAGGGTTTGAAAGCATGATTCCCACAAATTGGAGTGTCGGTATACATGTCGGGAATTTCTAGATGTGATTTAACCTGCTTCCAGATTCTCAAAGTGCTGTGGATTAAAAAATTACCTCCCTATAAGGATTTGTGCTAAGATGATTTCTAAGATGAGAATTGGGACACAGCATAAAAGTCTAAGAAAATGGGTACGCCCCCTGTATTTACCAACAATTAACCCGCATTTATATTAATTCTAGGTCAGCCGATGATGTGACGCTGCATCATGCTAACCGTGTTTTAACCACTAATATTCATTTATTTTGAAAAAATATTTAAACAAACATTTTACCACATTCTTTTTTTTACAAGCAAGTTCAGAAGTCGTGGGTCGATCGCGTCACTTCCGGGGGCGGAGCCGTGACGCAAGCTCTCCCCTAACAACGGAGCATAGAGCTAACATTGCCGCCGAGGAGCCCCTCTGGCAGGGGGCAACTAAGACCCCATAACCAAATTTAGCGACAAACAGACCAAGCTCCCCTGCTCATCGCCAGTCAGGGAAAACATTTTCATGTCTCATGTTTAATTCTAAAACTTCACTACAAAGGCCAACGTTCTGCAAAGTTTTGGGGTGATAGCTATGCTAGTTTGAAAAAAAAAAAATGTGTATAGCATGTGAATAGCAATGATTTTGTTTCATAGGTTTTATCCATGGCTATTTGACACATGGAAAATCAGCTATAGGAAAGCAAGATATAGGCCTGGTCTCCCGAGTGTTAAGCTGCTATAACAGCTTATGAGGAGGCAGAGTATTATAATTCCCCTGTATATTCACAGCATTGTGTCTGGTACAATGTGATATCCGTCGGGTGTGGATGACTTTGCGGTTCTGCAGTGATGCCAATGATACCTGACTCCTAATGTGCTGAAATAATTTGTCACAATCTAATTTCCCAAGCCGCCTCATCCCTCACTCAATGTAGACAACACCCCCTGTCTACTCCTATTGCATTCATAAATATGCATGCAGCAAGTAACAGCAATAATATTGTTCGTACATTATATCGTGGGCCAAGGCAATTAAGTGCATAGTCAATTTGAAGTGCGGTCAAGTGTTATGTCTTGTAACTAGAGGGGCTGTCTGAGGCTGGGTATGTGATTCCCACCACCAATGGTGGGGGTTGTGCAATTGTGTGGTCTGTCCGTGCCATTGTGATCAAGGAATAACCAGAGATGGCAAGTAACGAAGAACAAATACTTAAGTACTGTACTTAAGTAAAATGTTCAATTATTTGTACTTTTACAAGTACTTTTTTCTGTGATTACCTTTTAGTTGTACTGAGTGCATTTGAACAAAAACAGGCTCGTTACTTTTTTTTTTGCGCACTGACGGGGTAGGATAACATGTATAATATGAGTCGCTGATGGACCGAGTGCAGTCCCAGTTATTACGTTTCATTCAGTCCCGAAATATAAGCTAAATTAGGCTAGGTTGTTAGTAAATTATTCAAACATTAATATTAAAAAAATGCAATTTACATACAATTGTATTGTTAGTACTTTGTACTTTATACTGTACTTTTGAGTATGTTTTAGAGCCTGTACTTTTGTACATTTCTCAGCCTTTAGTCTTTACTTTACTCAAGTAGATATTTGGTTGAGTACTTAGTAGTCTTACTCAAGTTGTTATTTTACTAATATATTTTACTTTTACTCGAGTAAGAAATGTGGGTTCTTTTGCCATCTGTGGGAATAACCAAACCTGTGATTCTGATTTGAGCAAAATTCTCTCAACTCAACACTTTTCCATAGCATGTGTTGTGACCGATAGCGCTACAAGGCATTTCACTGAAAAGCACCCCTTAAATTTTGATTGTCTGTATGTACTAACAATGACACATTTGTTCTAGAGGGCATCCCAGAGCCATTTTACATGTTTCATTTTAATTTATATTTAAAACAAAACACATGCAATGTTTCATTAAATGATTACAATGTAGGGCGTGTGGTGGCAGAGAGTTTACAGAGCGTGTCCCCAATGCCACTGGCTGAAATGATTACAATGTGTATTAATGTATTCAACACAATTGCATTATCAATAATCAAAATTTTGGGGTATCTAGACGAGTTTACCCGCGAAACATAGCGGCTAGCATTTTGTCCCGCCGGGATGAAACAGACTTCCGGTGCCTTATTGTTGCATATGCCAACTCTGGTACTTGACCGAGGTTTGAGCACGCAAAACACACAAAACGCACAGCAGTTCAAAATCCGACCACAAGATGTCATCTGTGACCAGTTACACATCACACCACTCGCTCTGTTCATAATTTTGTATAAATATTGATGAAATACAGTCAGAATCCGACTTAAAGTTACTCACCAAATGGTCACATGTTCTTCTGGACCAATAGGTGGCTGCTTCTACTATTTCTTTCAAAAGGAATGAGAAAATGGAACGAGTTGCCCCGATTATTAAATCATGCATTTGTGGGTCACAGATCTGGACGAGAGCATTTGGGTGTTGAATAGCACCCCGCAAGTTACCACCATCCGTTTTAAATAACCCTGTAGGTGTGTGTTCCCACCGAATATTCATGTTGAAAAATTGCCAAAAACACAGCGAACTAAATGACACCAGGCGTGATGTTCAGACACCGGAAGTACCCCCCGAACTCGTCTCTTGGGGGTAACTAAAATAAAAGTTGGAGTTGCTATAGCAACTGCAAGCTACCCCTTGACGCCACCTCCCACGTCGACAGAAGGAAAGAAAGTGTGTGAATGAATCCATAGCTTCCAGCTGTGTGAAGTGGATGGCGAGGTCTCTGACTGCTGTGTGAAAGCTTGCACACACACTGGCTGCTTTGGATGGCGGAGGAATTGGACGTGAATGCTCCAAGCCGTCATCACTGCTGAGTGCTGAAGACCACTTCCTAGTTGCTATTCTGCACTCTGGATTTAGGCCACACATGGAGAAAATGGCAACCTGTGGGCCGTATATGGCCTGTTTGGCTTTTTAAAAGTCGTATCTCCACTCAACAGATCAGTTTGGTTAGCAAAATCACAACTGGAGTTGTCTTAAGGCGTTTCACAGAGAGAATTTTGATTTGAAATTTTTAATTTATAGACAAACGATGAGATCGTTTGTCCCCGCTCTCTCTCTCATCGCCTTTCACATTAATACACACTAAACAATACCCTTAAATCTAAAATCTGCAGTGTGTGCCACAGTAGTTCACAACAAAACACTGAGTTCACTGGTTGCGTCAAAAACAGATATGTTGCTTTTTTTTCCTGAGTTCACTGGTTGTGTCAAGAATGAAGGTTGGTATGTCGCGGCCCCCCTCCGAAACTCAGAGGTATTGGTTCAGACAGTCGTCGGCCCGTTGCAAATACCCTGGGGTATCAACAGCCTCGGCCGACGCGGGGATTGACACTGGGCCTTTGCATTCAGTGAGGCTGGCCTCTTGATCTCTTTCGGGCTGTTGTCGAGGTGCTTGGGCGCATTTGCTGGATGCCCTGGTGGAAATCTTAAACACAACGTATAGTATATAATGTTTGACAGTGTGGCCCTTCTTCACCCCTTTCCAGCTAATCCTGAACAAAGCTGGAAATGGTCTGAACGGCCCACAAAAATTAATTTTAGAATAAAATGCTAAATGTATATATTTTTTTATAATCCCTCCTGATCTCAGAAAAAACAAGTACCAGTGATTCATATATTTTATACGTTTTTTTGTAGAACACTTGATTATGATAATACTGAATATCTGCGGAGCTAAAGTGATTATATGCATGTCCTGCGGAGGAGTGTCTGTGTGAGCGGTATGTAGATTCTCTTTCCAGAGCACTGGGAAGCCCTCGTAAATGGTCGTGCTGCAAGCGAGACCGTCCGACCCACTTCGGAATGTTGGGTGTCCTCCAACTTCCCAGCTCTGTCTGTCTCTGTCTGGCCACTGTCAGGGCCCTACTGGCCAGCACACTGGCCCGGCTTAATGATCCTCATTAGACCCCTGGTGGGTCTTCCGACTGCTGTGTCATGTGTCAGACATGGCAATAACAAAATACATATTTTGTTTGTGCAAAAAGGAAGGAAAACAGCACTGGAAATATACTATATATAAATAATAATATATACTATAAATAATATATGTTTTCTTACCTGCGCCGAGCAGGTTACGTTTTCGGTCGCATTGGTTTGTCTGTCAGCAGGATAACTGAAACAGTTGTGCATGGATCTGGATGAAAATTCCTACAGTTGTTGGTAGAGCGGCCGTTCCAATGACTGGAGGGTTGAAAACCAAAAGGTTGGTGGTTCGAATCCCGCATCCGACAGTCTCCATGTCAAAGTGTCCTTGGGCAAGACACTGAACCCCATATTGCTCCCAATGGGTTGTGGCGAGCACCCTGTATGGCAGCAGCCAACATTGGCGTGTGAATGTGTGATTGAGAGGTCACTGTAAAGCGTTTTGAGTACCATGTGGTAGAAAAAAGTGCTATATAAAAAATGCAAATAAATAAAATAAATATATTGTTGGAAATGACCAACGGGACAAGAGATTTAATTTTGTTGCATTTCTCTAGCCTATAAGAAACAACATAATAGTGTCTAGTTTGACAACTGTATCAGCTTACAAACTGTAGCAACACACAGTAGTTGCCTCCAGATCTCACCATCTCACACAAACATGATATCTTTTATAGCAAAAGTACATTTCTTATCACAACAATCCACGTTCAGCACAAGACATCGAGCATGTAACGTTATGACCTAAAAAAAGATTAACTGTTTTAGTTAGTAACATAAATGCCTACGTGATGACGTGAGTAAACACAATTGCACTTGTTAATTTCAATATTTCAATAACAGCAGTTAGCCCTACGGTCTGTCAAGCTGGAGACCTGGGTTTGCGCCCCACCTCCGGCAGATTGCGAAAATGTTTGTTTTTATGACTGTATCCTGTGTACCACCAAAGAGCTAACAAACAGAACAAGTGATTACATTTTGGTGCATTTCTGTAGCCTATAAGTAACATAATAGTGTCTAGATGTTTTAGAATCAGTGACCCCATTCTCTTTGGTCCAGTTTGCCCTCTCTGAGGGCTTCTAGTTGTATATTTTATTTTGTTTGAAACAGGAAACTGTATGCATGAACTCTTCTGTGTGTGAATAAAAGGATTCACTTCTTGGGAGATCTCCAGTTCGGTGTCAAAACCTGTGTGTTTGGTCTCAGTGAATTTGATCATTTCACTGACACTGTCAAACAATCATAGACTGTATATAAAGTAGACGCAGCGTGCAGGACGTCATCCCATTGCTGTGGGCGAACTTGGGTTGTGCTGCCGACTGCGCGCCGTCATTGTTGAAAATACACGTATATCCAGGACAAGGAGAGATAGAGAGAGCTATACAATATATGTTAGAGACACCCCACACGTGACTTCTTCCGGTGGTACTGTCCGCTAGAGGCGCCAACGACAGAGTCAGAATGAATGAGGTCCTATGGGAGCTGAAATAAAAAATAGTAACGCCAAATCTGGCGCGTTTGTGAAACTATGACCCCCTTACACAATTAACAGATAATTATCCTGGCCATATACATTAAAAACACTGTTTTGACCTTTAAATAGGTCAAAACAGGCTGCTAAGATTGGAATATTTGTATTGGAATTCCCATAGGGCTTGGTTTTCTGAGACTAGGCTCTGCCAGCCTGAGGCCCATACCAACCCGGAAGTAGGCACGGACATCAAAACGAATGCGGTGTCCATTTTTATATACAGTCTATGCACACAACCCTCCCTTTATGGACTATCCCTAATTTAACCATGTGTCTGTCCCCAGGAGAGGAGCACGTTCAGTAATGGAAAGGCCATCCATAGGATCCGGGTGGTGCCCTCAGCCAACCTGTCTGTCACCTGTTTGGTTAGAAACCGTCTGGGGGAAGACTCCCGGACCATCAACGTCTCCTCACGTAGGTTACTCACAACCTCAGATTGTTTTACTCAAGTTCTACAAAAACCCCAATAAACATTTTTTTGTAGTGGAAAACTTGATGTTGTAAATACAAGCGTTGTTGGACAATTACCAACTTCTAAGGATCAGTCAAAAATTATTTATTGAGAGAGATTGTGGTAGGATTAATTCGGAAAATGGAATGAAGAGTCAGGGGGAGAAATTGGAGAAGAGCCGGAGAAGGGATTGCGCACCCTATAACCACTCTGCCACCGCGCGCCCCCAATCTAATACATTTTTAAATTTGTCAGCAACAAATCTATTTCTTGAATGAAATGCCAAGGAATTTAAGCATCATCGTTGGCACTACTTGTCGCCATGCATCGCAAAGGCTTGCCCTCACCACCCTCACTGATGGACCACACACATTTCATCATCATTGATAAATTATGACCAATCAGCGGTCGGCTGTACCGGACCAATCAGTGGCCCACAGCTGGACTGACAAATCAGTTGCCAGTAAGCCTTGGATCGCCTCGGGGTGATTTTAGAACCTCACTTCAGCGAGTACTAAAACAGTACGTGGTTGTGCGGCACTTCACTAGTGGCGAAATTATTTTTGTGGATAGAGCATCATGTGACACAATACGAACAGGTCTCAGTCGAAGAGGTGGAGAAGGGATTTATCTCATCTCCAGTCGTACAAGAAACCAAAGGCAATATAAGTGGATTATAAGTGGAAGAAAGCTGGGAGTCAGCTGGAGTTGTCCCCTCGAAGAGAGGCTCACTGCAGGGTGTGGATCCAGGTCAGAGGGGTGTAGGGAGGGTCAACAGGGAACCATGTGGGCGTCATGGAGGGTCGACTGAGAGAGGTCAAGGGTCGTGAACCGGGTTAGTGTGGAAGGAAAACGTATTTCACGTGGAAACTGAGGACAAATTGGTTGCAGGCGAACTGTGAAGAGGCTCGGGAGGTTTGAAGTGGGAGGTTTTCCACTAATGTGCAGATGTTAATGTGTGTTGTTTAACCCTTCCAGTGCCAACATTTGTTTAATTCAGAAATTCACTTTGGTGTTTACAAGGATCACAACCTATTCTGTAGAAAAATCTGCAAAAAAATCTGCAATATAAAACTATCTACTAATCGGTCCTGAACCAGTTCGGAATGCAAAAAGTTTGTTTGTTCTTAAGGTTACTTATATTGTGCCATGTTAAGTTTATATATAGTTTTTTACAAAATAAATTTGGTGGATTTCAGGGCAACTGTATTGGCGTAAAATCAGGTTTAAAACGCCATTGCATTTGCTTCCTCGTCTGTCCACAAGATGGAGCCCCAGATGCATCGGGCTTGATATCTGACAGTGAAAGTGGACGGAAATAGTCAGACATACGATATGTTAAAATATATGGAGAACAAAAAAGTTTTTAACCGGTTTTGTGGATTTCATTATGTTCTGTGTCTGTTCCGGAATAGTTGAAGAACTCTTTTTTTCTTTTCCATTTCCGCTCCTCATAAAATTCTGTAAAATTCCGTTCGTTTTCAATTTTCGTTTTTGTTCCTTGAACCTTCTCGAAGCCCTGGTCGCAAATCGTGCACTTGGTGCACTATTCTTAGTACGTAGGGCACGGTTCAGAACTGGAACCTAGTGCTCGACCAATGGACTTTGGTCGTCATGCTGCCTATGTAGCGGAAATTGATGAACGTCGACATGGCAGACGAGCGCACACACGTCATAAACGCTGACGTATTGTACCTTTGTTTATAGTTATAGTTCTACCTACTGGCGGCATGCAAGGTTTGAAGCGCCAGAGTGCAAAATACAGGGAGGTCAGGGGGGGTCTCAAAATAAGTGAATCCAGTGATAAATATTGTGGAGTCCCTTGATAATAGTGTCTGCTCAGAATCAGAGTTACATCACGATCGGTCATACTGCAAGCTCTCACTCGCAAGTGAACTGATAGCGTGCTACGATGGCAGTCTCCTATAGGCCATGCATGGCATACAGTTAATTGTTCTTTAAAGTGCCCCAGCATGGTGTCAGTTACCGTCTTTCATTATTTGCAAAGCAGCACTAAACTGCAATAGTAGCACACTAAAAAAACAGTGCACTACATTTCAGTACACTGACCCAAGTGTGCCATTTGAGACACAGCATCGGTGTTTGGAGCTCGGAGAAAATAGATTCTGCAGCTGGACTCTAACTGGTGTCGACAGGGAGTCTTGCAAAAAGGAAAAGAAGTTTTCTAGGTTAATGGCGAGGTAAGGGTCGCTGTCGAGTCACACTCCGCAGCCACTCCGTCCCAGGGAAAGTTAATCTTGTAAAGTAAGGCCGGCACACAGACAGAGACGAGTGTTCTGTGCCACCTACGCTCTGAAAAGTTTGGATTACAATCTGTTCAGGCGCCGCTGCGCAAAGAGCACATCGACAACCAGCAATGTATGTATGTGTGTGTGCGTTTGTGCATACAGCGATTTTCATCCAAACTTACTTTACCATCAGCTTCCACATACTATATCTGCAATTTTAATCACCCAGTGGGTCAGTTGATGCCACAACACAGGTGTAGTTACTATTTCAAAGGTACTTTATTTAACCCATCCCTGAGGAGCGGTAGGCAGCCTTGTGCGCGGTGCCCGGGATCCAACTCCAGATTCTGAGTCAGTGCCTTGCCCAGGGACACTGACTGGAACATGTTAAATAGATCATGTTTTTGGTTGTGGGGGTGTCATTGCTAAAACCGTAAGATGCTAGTCTTATCATGTTTCCCCAATGAGTCACAGTTTGCAGAATGCGCATTTGATTATTTTCCAAATCATCAAAAGTCATCTTACCAGGTTCTCCAGTGATCAGACGGTGTAGATGTATTCACCAGGGCTTATTCAGGATACTTCAGGACACTTTAGAAATTGGCACAGTCACAGGCAGTTACAAAGTGGGACACCCATCGTCCCTTGGCGGCATCAACATTGGAGACTCTCTTACAACTTCTTTAGGCTCAACCCCGTTTTGGTGTTGGTGAATCATCTCATTCGGCACTTAGTACAGACGAGGTCAACAGGATTATTCACCAGACAGGCTTTTGGTTGGACTTCAGCCACATCATGTCTTCTCTGATCCCTCTCGTCCCAATTTCAATCTAACCCAATAAAATGGAAAATGGTGTTTATGCCGGAAAGATAACTTTAAAAAAAAGTCTGATATTAGAGACGACTCACGGACCAAATGTTACGCATAGTAAAAGACTGTAAATAGGGGGATTGCCCTAATGTGGGTCACTTCCTAATGTGGGACACCTAAGTTCGAGTGGCTCTGGCTCCTCCCAAATTAATGAATGTCAGTGAAACTATGGTAAAAGCAAACTATGATAATATGGGGTAAAGTTCAACTGTTCAACACTACATTTCACTGTACCTCCTTAAGCAACTGACTGCCCCACATTAGGTAAAACTGCAAAAAAGGGCCCACATTAGGGCAAGCCACCCTTTATACAGGGGTGCACATAACTTTTTTGGTGAGTTACTCACATGACTACCAGCAGATCGTGATTGGTACTCAACTACTCACCTCATCTATATACATCTATACTGTTTAGAATATTTCAGAGCCTTACATTTTACTTAAGTTGCGTAGATATTTGAATCAGTACTTTGTAGTCTTACTTAAGTACTTGTTTTACGAATGTCATTTACTTTGTATGTGGGTACTTTTCCTGTCTCTGCTCTTCACAGATGTGTGAAAAATGTTGTGCTCGTTGGCAGAGAGTGCTAAATGAATTGGCCTGTAGCAGGGCACCGAACCGGTTCAAGGAACGAAAACGGGAACCGAAAGTAAACCGAAAATGTTTGCGCTCCGAACCGGTTCAAGACCTATCTTTTGGTGACGGAACAGTTCCGAGAATGATAACGCTAAACATAGGCTGCTTGAACCGTTTGGAACGGAACTTTAAAAAATAATTTCGTTTTCAAGCCCCGGCCTGTAGT
>OMKY01087949.1:0-10802 GCA_900302395.1 Bregmaceros cantori | reverse complement strand
CGCACCCGCCCGGTCCATATTCGGTCCCGGGACTTTTCCCGCTCAATTTCGAGGACACGCCCCGACCGGGCAACGTCGAATCAGGTATCATTCCAGTCTATTTAAGAGCAGCGCCTCATTAATCTGAGTTACTACGTGCGGAGAGTGCAAGGCCCAGTACCAAATCCCTCGCTAATGGCTCTCCCGGCATGCACATCTGACTAATGATTAGTGCCTGCAAGTGAATTGGTCTGAGTTGCTGCATGCCACAGCTGTGCTGCCACGCACCAAGATCTCGTAGGTGCCCATGCATATCTGACCAATCAACTTGCATTACTAGATCCATAGTCCATAGTTACGAAGCTCTCCACCTACCCCACGGCAAGGTCCTAGTACCCGACCCCCGGCTACTGCCAACTAGTACGGCCTTGCCACTGGGTCCTCCTTACCCAAGTCTTAGGCTGCCTCTCTGCAGTCTCCACCTATCTCACGGCAAGGTCCTAGTACCCGACCCCCGGCTACTGCCAACTAGTACGGCCTTGCCACTTGGTCCTCCTTACCCAAGTCTTAGGCTGCCTCTCTGCAGTCTCCACCTATCTCACGGCAAGGTCCTAGTACCCGACCCCCGGCTACTGCCGACTAGTACTGCCTTGCCACCAGGTCCTTCTGACTGGAGCTACAGGCAAGTGCTTCGCCCAATCCTTTGCCGCCTGGGAGACATACCTGAGCCTCACATGGACAAGCGCTTCACTTAACTTGCCGCCAGGTCTTCACACCTGAGTCCCAGGCAACCACTCCGCCTCGACCCCTATGCCGCTCAGGATCTCCTCGCCTGAGCCCCATGCTGCTCTCCTTTCTTACTAAACTAATTCCTTCGGCTGTCACCAGGTCATCTGTACCCGAGCCATGACAGAGCCATCGCATGCTAACTTATGCTTGCTGGCCAGGGTACCAGTACCCGAACTGCCGACATCTGCTTGCATGTTTTCACCTTTCATACTTTGCCACGTTTCTGTGGCTTTACCATTCCCCTTGGTGGTCACCTCGGCCACGTTTTTGATATGCATTTGTTCAATAAACATTCCAAACCTACTTGCACATGAGCCCTTAGACCACAGTATTCAGAAACAGCCAGCGTCTTGCTTTGTCAATGATAGAAACAATTTGCTTGGGTAACTGGTTTGCCAAAGTGGAGTCATGTCATGTGATTCTAATGTAGCTGGAATAATGCTGTTTGCTTTCTCATACTAGGCATATATTCATAGTACATCCGGCTCAAAGGACCAAATGACTGAATATGTTTCTTGGTTCAAGAATTACACAACTTACTCCAGTCAATATGATATGACAATAGCAGAGTTTAATTTCAGTATGGCAAAGACAATTATTTTACATAAATAAACAATTATGTGATTTGGTTTATTAGCAGTCTGGCATGGACTGTCTTGGAAACACACTGCAAAAATCCTATGCAAGAGTCAGAGTTTTATAGAGAAGTTCACAGCAGAATACACAATTTGGACGCTGATTGAATCACAATGGGTATTGGCTCATCAAATACAACAATAGACAGGATGTCTGGGGAGGGTATGCTAATCTTATCCAACATTAATATGATTTTGAACTGAACAGACAAAAAACTGACGAAGAAGAGTCGATCAACAACAAAGGAGGAAGAAAATGGTTTTATCGCGTTCCGGGGGCGTGTTTTACAGACTGCAAGCCTCAACCAAGTGACTTTGTACTTTTACTCCTGTAAATTTCAGATGAAAAAAATACTTTTTACTGAGATGTCAGCAATTCACTACTCGTTACATTAACTTGGCCTTTAGCAACACCCGTTGGGAACTGTTGCCACTTATGTTGACTTATCTCTCTCTCCCGGTCTCTCTCTCTCTTTCTCTCAGTGTCTCTATCTCTCGGGTGTTTACTCTCTCGCTCTGTCTCTTTCTCTATCTGTCTCTCTCTCTACCCCTTGGTCTCTCTCTCTCTCTCTTTCGCTTTCTCCCTCCGTCTCGGTCTCTCTCTCTCTCTCTCTCTTAGGCTCTCTTGCTCTCACGTGCGCTTGCTCTTTCTATCTCCTAATTTATTTAATTTTTTTACTGAAATTTACTAATTCATTTCGCTACTTAAGTAACTTTTTTGTCACATACTTTTTTACTTCATTTGAGTAACTATTTGGGTGACTACTTTTTACTTTTACTTGAGTAATATTTTACTGAGGTAACACTACTTTTACTTGAGTAATTTTTATCTTGTCTCTGCCCTTTCCTCTCACTCTCACTCACTCCCCCCTCTGGCTGTATCCTCCCTCTCTCCTCTACCTGCCTTTGTGTTGTGTGTGTGCGAGGGTCTTTATTGCAGCCATCCCACATGTCACGGGGGCAGTCAATCTCGGCCCACGCGGTGATTTAGAGCCGGGGCGTCGAGCGTGGAGTAGCAGCAGCCACTCCCGGCTCGAGATGTTAACAGCTTGTGATGACGACAGGCCACCAGCGCAGCTTCATCACGCTAGTGGGCTTTCAAGACTTCTGTGTTTACACTATGCAGCAGGGCTCCAAACCGGTTCAAGGAACTAAAACCGAAACCGAAACCGAAAACGAAAAAAAATTGACTGAATTTTACGAGGAACTGAAACGGAAAATAAAAAAAGACTTCTTCAACTGTTCCAGAATAGAAACAGAACATTATGAAATCCACGAAACCGGTTAAATTTTTTTTTTGTTTGTTCTCTATACATTTGAACATATCCTATGTCTGGGAGACTATTTCCGTCTACTTTCACTGTCAGTCATCAAGCCCTATGCATCTGGGGCTCCATCTTGTTGACAGACAAGGAAGTGAAGGTAATGATGTTTTAAACCCAGTTTTCACGTTAATACAGTTGCACTGAAACTTGAAAGTCCTCCAAATATATTTTGTATAAACTATATCTAAACTTAACATTGCACAAAATTAGAAACATTTAGAACGAACAAAAGTTTTGCATTCCTAACCGGTTCAGGACCGTTATTTTGGTGGCGGAACGGTTCCGAGAACGTTAAGGATAGGCCTGGCTCGTTCAGAACGGAACGTTTGAAAAATAATTCCGTTTTCAAGCCCTGGTTTGCAGTGCATCATGCTGAAAACCATTAGCTGTCCTTCCCCCGATCTTAGGGCAAGTAATTATATTTTGTACAACTATATTTTGTACATCTCTCTCCAAACATAGTTTTGACAACTTTTGTTCAACATGCAGTGTAATCTACTCTGTAATTGGTGGAAAGTGATTTAATGTTTCAATATAACGTGTGTACTTCCTTGAATAAATCAGAATGACTCTGAGATGCACATCCAACCTGTCACGTCAACTTGTTCTCCGACAATTTTTATAACAGGATTGTATGCTGGTTCTTTCAAAGATAACCTTTGTCTGGGAACACTGGTTATCAGATAAGATGATACAATTTATTAATCACACATACATACATGTACACTGAAATTCTTCCTCCAGAAATAACCCATCCCTGAGGAGCGGTGGGCAGCCGCTGTGGGCAGCCACAGCGCAGCGCCGGGGGCCAACTCCAGATCGTGAGCCAGTGCCTTGGCCAGGGGCACTGACTGGAGCAGGTTAAGTAGAACATGTTTTTGAGGTGGGGAAACCGGAGTGCCCGGAGGAAACCCACACAGACACAGGAAGAACATGTAAACTCCACACAGAAAGGACCTGTCCGGGTTGGGATTTGATCGCGATTTGGTCGGCCAGTAATCTTTTGCATTAATTTGCCAAACAATGGGTCCTTTTAGACGTTTACCTGCGCCGGGGCTGCACCGTGAAGCATGTTATGTTTTTGGTAGCGTTGGTTTGTCTGTCCACAGAATAACTGTAAAAGTTGTGCACGGATCGGGATGAAATGTTGTACAGTTGGTGCATTTCTGTAGCCTATAAGTAACATAATCACTACGGTTTGCAATCTCTGAGTGCTTCTAGTTTTTTCTGACTTCATTGTTAGGTCTTGGAACTCTTAGAATTCAATGGGGCAACAGGAGATGCTGTGTTCCCAAAAGCCTATAATACACTCCAATGTCGACTCTTTACATAAATTCTGTAATATACATAACTGAGCTACAGCCAGTATTAATTTAAGGGTTATGGATTGTTTGTTGAAAATATGTTTTAATTATTTTTCTAGAGAGACGGGAGGAAGACATCGTAGAAAGGTTGGTGAGGGGAGGAAAACGCTGTCCAGACCTGTGAACTAAGTCACAGGCCCCATACATGGGCTGAATGCCGCGGTCTAATGAAGGTTGGTATGTCGGGGCGCCCTCCGAAACTCAAGGTATTGGTTCAGACAGTCGTCGGTCCCTTTGCAGCCTCGGCGGACGTGGGGATTGAGACACTGGGCCTTTGCATTCAGTGAGGCTGGTCTCTTGATGTCTCTCGGGCTCTTCTCGAGATGCTTGCCGGCGGAAATCTTAAACACAACAAAACCTGCACGGGTTTGTGGAGAGTTTTTAAGGGGATTACATTAAATTATTATTTTTCATAGACAACAGCAGTGACAAGACAACACACGGTTTCAAGGTTTTATTTATAATCTATCCATCCATAGATCTGTGCATCAAATATATTGCTGTAGTCCCGTGAAGGTGACCATAGATCAACATGTAAAACCCTTGTTATCGATATGTGACTTGTAGAGCCACGCCTCCATTGTCCTGATTGGCTACAAGTTGTGACATCATCTGATGTCCCCTCCCATCAGCTATAAATCAGTGGTACTTCCTGATGTGTGGTGTTCCGGCCATGTTTTCCAGCTTAGCTCATAGCTTAGCTTAGCTAGCCGATACCCGGCTAATGTCCAGTATAGCTTAACGAATGAACCCTGTAGACATATTCCCGTGTCAAGACTGGTCCTTCCCTCTCTAGCAACTAGCCTCACGTTATCCGGTTTATGTGGCCTTGAGGTTCCCAGGCGTGACTCTGCAAGTCACTTATCCAGAACACCCTCCATCAGTTTTGCAGCAAAAGGACAAGTGACAATCAAAATTAATACAGCAATAGCATAGACACGGCACACACGGTGGTGTGAGTATTAGGCTTGGGCAAACATAACAATCATAACAAATGTTGTGATATCTCAAAATATCGACAATACCTTGTCCAATGTCGGGATTAACGGCGGTGAGTCTTTGAAATGTTGTTCCAGGGCTGGGCGATGTGGCGTAAAATGGATATGATGGTGTATTGTGCTGTTCAAGCCGATATCTGTAATTTCTGACAGTATGCAATCTTTTTTTCTCTAAAACACAGGGGATATGAACCTGCGACACTGCTCGACCTGTGGTCTGGGGAACACGCTCTCTACCCACTCGGCCACCACGTGCCCCCCCCCCACACATTTTTTATTGTTTTCTGAAAATAAAAATAAAAAACAAAGTGACTCATTGTAGTAACTTGTAAATATGCCTTTAGCAGAGCCCCACTTTAAACCTGCTTTCGTATAACACACACGGACACATTTTAGCACACAATTTTGCGCTAAAACTCTGAATTGAAGAAATTTAGAAACAATGGAATGTAAATGCAATCTACATGTAATGGAATGCTATTCTTTGTTTTACTTTTAAAATGTCGTAAAATGTAGAGTTCGGGGGGTACTTCCGGTCTCTGAACGTCACTTCTGGTGTCATTTAGTTTGCCGTGTATTTGGCTATTTTTCAACATGTCTATTCGGTGGGAGCACACACCTACAACGCTATTTAAAATGGATGGTGGTAACTTGTGGTGTACTATTCCTCACCCAAATGCTCTCGTGCGGATCTGTGACCCACAACGCATGATTTAATAATCAGTTCAACCCATTCCCCTTTTGGAATTACTAGTACAAGTAGCCAACCTATTGGTCCAGAAGAACATGTGACCACTCGGTGAGTAACTTTAATTCGGATTTTGACTGTATTTCATCAATATTTATACAAAATGAGAACGATGCAAGGGGAATGATGTGTAACTGGTCACAGACCGAGTCCAGTGGTCGGATTTTGGTTAATTAACTGGTGTGCATTTTGTGTGTTTTTGTGTCCACGTACCGCGGCCTTCTACCAGACTTTATATACATACATATAGGCACCGGAAGTGACCTGCAGAAGCGCGGGACAACATGACTCCCCCGGTGTTTCACACATAAACCTGTCTATAAGGGATTAATTAACAAAGCCTTACCAACCCTGAGTATACCAATAATTATGGCACACAAATATTAAGATATCAAAGATTTGAACAGAAAAAACAAAATCAACAACAACATGCAAATCTCATGTGATTGTTCATTTGGCCAAATTTCAGTATTTCCCTGGTTTCCTCCTTTGTCATGAACAGCTGTTTTGTGCGGTGGCTGAGAATTCGTGTGTAATGTATTCTCAAATATGTATAATGTCTGTTGTGTTTTAACTTGCATGTTTTGCAGTATAAGCTGGTTTAGCCCCCTGCTGGTTGTAGAGAGAGCTCAGAATGCCAACAATGATACACGACGTGGCCCACATTCTGGTAGTAGTCCACGACCAGAGATGGCAAAAGTACAGGGATTTCCATATTTCTTACTTGAGTAAGAGTAAAATACATTTGTAAGAATACAACTCGAGTAAGACTACAAAGTACTGATCCAAATATCTGCTCAAGTAAAGTAAAAAGTAGAGGCTGAGAAATGTACTCAAAATGTATTTTTCAAAGTAAAAAGTACAGGCTCTGAAATGTACTTAAAAGTATTTTTTAAAAGTATTAAGTACAAAGAACAAAACCTAAATTAAAACAGCGTTGTATGACGCGGCGCGTCATTGGGAAACAAAGACTTAAGTATTTGTACTTTGTTACTTGCCATATCTGGCAATTGTACACAGCAGCCTCTGCAGTTACACACCAGCTATTTAGACACGGACAGGTTTATCTTCAAAAGCCACTTCTCCACTACAAAAACACAAGGCACAGTTCGGCGCATCTCAGTTAAGTTTAGTTCAGTTAACGGGGAATGTGTTTCCACTGTTCTTAACGGGGCCACGAAGGAGTGGTGCCAAATTTTTTTGATATGTCAGTGCTCACCCCCACCCCTGCACGTGTGACACCCCTCCCTGAATTCACAACACTTTGCTTTGGCCGCTGCACAGCAGGTGGGTGCGGTGGGGAGACAATGGTGGTGGCAGCCCACTGGTGGCAGGTAATACCTTCTACCTTTGTTCTATTGATGCCTGCCAGACTGGGGGACTCCTGTGATTGGCCGGCCACGTTCTGTCACCCCCTCGGAGTGTGACCAATCAGCAACCCATAAAGGTGGCCAAGGAAGGCCCGATTCTGGACCCACATCTCAGAGGGTCCTGAAACCTGGCCTGGCTGATTTGACCTTGTGGAGAAGCGATTTTCGGGGTGGATGTGCATGTGAACTGTGCCGTGCTGGCCTTAAGTAAGCCAGTGGAGGAGCGGCTAAACAGACTTTTGATCATGTGTCATTGAGGCATTCTGAGCTCTGCGTCTCCCACCCCAAACCCCCCACCCAGCCCACAACTCCCGGTTTGCATAAATAAGTTATCCTGGGGGAAGGTTGGCAGTGTGTTTACAGCGAGTGGATCAGAATCCTTGGTCCCCGTATCACCAACCACTCATTGTGTACGTGCGAGTTTGTGTTTGCATAATTTTAGACATGAGCGGGCATGCGCAGCAGACATTAGCTATTTCAAAAGCAAGGAGCAAATTGCACGGCTGGTTTGATAAGCACCTGTATATGGTTTCATATGTAAGTATAGACCACTAGGGTGATGGTTTTCAACAAATGACAATTTGTGACATGTTGCCTTGTGCTGGCTGAACGCACCGGTATCTATTACAATTAGTGTTGCAGCGATACCATTTTTTGGTGTCGATACCGATACCCGATACCTGGCTGTGCAGCATCGGCCGATACTGATACCAACCGATACCACTGTTTGAACAAAGTGCTGTTGGTAGTAATTTCTTCCCAAGGGCTGGGAAGAAGTTACTAGTGTTATCGTGGTAATTTTTACATGCAGTCTATGATTAATACTAGTGGAGGAAAATTATAAAAAACGATAACAAATTAAGAATTATTTCATTATTTTAATATTTAATTGTTTGGGTGGTATTGGGGTAGTAATGAAGGGTTCAGATGCAAAACCCCCTTACTCCACTTGACCACTTTTTGAGAAAAAGGCTTTTTTTTTTTTTAAATCAGGCCATTGTATTTAATTAGATTAGAAAAGATATTTTAGAGACTGCAGGGAGCGGGTTTTACTTACTTTACTTACATTTTTTCACGAAAACATTTAATTTACATATTCTAATTTGTGACCTGTTGCCTTGTGCTGGCTGAACGCACCAGTATGTATTACAATGGGGCTTGGCTATGGTGATGTCATGGCTTTGGGGTGGCAGACATTTTGGGAGTCGCGCATACGATGAACGTATTCGTAGATACAGTGCAGTGGTAGATCTTGATACAGGGGTCCCCAACCTTTTCTACACAAGGATCGGTTTGGATCGGCAATGTCTTATTGCATCCCGGACTTCAATTCTATGCAACAATGGTGGTTTCCCTTGTTTGTAACAAGCAACATCTGAAACAACAACACACAAATAGTGGTAAACCGCAGCAGCTCACTTAAACTACAACACTTTTATAGTGCATAAGTTCAGGTAAAGAACAGAAACTCAGTTAGCCTCAACCCTAGAAATGTCCAGTGCTTCTGGTGAGGCCCGGTTTGGAATGTCTCCACTGGTTGGGGAGCCCTGCTTTAACACTTCACGTCCCTTGTATTGGGATAAGTGGAAAGAAAGTTAAAGCTGTTAATCGCCAGCAGCTGGCAGCCATGGATAGATCAATAATAGATTTTTAGACTTTTAAACCATCAATCTTATGCTCTCTGTCTGTTCATCTGACCGCGGTGCGACTCCCCAAATGTTCCCCAAGGCGTGACGTCACCATGCACAAGCCCCATTGGTATTAATCGGTAAATGCTCTTCAAAATGATGCCTGGACTGTGTTTGTGTCATCGCACTAATTCACGCTAGGTTTCCACTGCAGAATTTTTAGTTTCAACCGCACAGTTCCTGCACGTATACTGTTACTACGTATACGTGAGCAAAACAAATGAGTTGTCACCGTTGTAGCAGTGGAATTCTTCCTCCGCATCTAACGCATCCATGAGGAGCGGTGGGCAGCCATGTACGCAGCGCTTGGGAGCCAACTCCAGATTCTTCGGGATGGTTGCTTGACGATTGCTCGACAGTCCAATCTCTGTGTGGAGGTCCCGTAGCTCTGGCAACTCCCGTGCACTCAGAAACTGACACGCATTACTGACCAATCCAAATTGGTTAGTAATGCGTGTTCAACTGATATATTTTTTTTCCCCATATTGGTGCTCTATAGACAAGTTCAGGGGTACTTCCGGTCTCTGAGCGTCACTTCCGGTGTCATTTACTTGCCGTGTATTTGGCTATTTTTCAACATGTCTATTCGGTGGGAGCACACACCTACAGGGTTATTTCAAAATTGTGGTGGTAACTTGCGGTGTGCTGTTCCTCACCCAAATATTATCGTGCGGATCTGTGATCCACGAACGCATGATTTAATCATCAGTCCAACCCATTCCATTGTCTCATTCATTTTGGAAGGAGTAGTAGAAACAGACGAACATGTGACCACTCGGTGAGTAACTTCAAGTAGGATTTTAACTGTATTTCATCAATATTTATACAAAAAGGTTAACAAAGCAAGGAGAGTGATGTGTAACTCGTGATAGACTGACATCTAGTGGTCGGATTTTGAACTTGTGTGCCTGTTGTGTGTTTTTGTGTCGTACCGCGGCCTTCTACCAGACTTCATATACATACATATAGGCACTGGAAGTGACCTGCAGAAGCACGGGACAAAATGACTCCCTCCAGTGTTTCGCACGTAAACTCGTCTATTGGTATCAGTGGAACGAGTTTAGATAGTAATACATTTTTTAATACATTTTGTCACATTGTTGACATATAATATGACAAAATGACAATCACAACACAACTTTGATCACGTTTTTTTGCTCCCAATCCGATCCCAATCCTTTGATTTTAAGGATCGGCCGATCCCGATCTCCGGTCCCGATAAAAAGTCCTGATCCTGCAAAAATTGGTAGTACCCAAACTATTTGGCACAATTGTCAATTTCAGTAATAGCCAAAGTAAATAAATAGTCATTTGGCTCCCCGACTCATTTACCAATCCTCATCCGCTGATCCTGATCGGCACAAAATCAGGAGTCCCGATCCTTGGAAAAAAGTAAAATCGGCCCCCGAATCACCATTGGTGCACCTCTAATTGTGACTACAATTAGAGGTGCATTTGCCGAATCATATCTGTGCGAAATACGACCACATTCTTAGGTTTGTTTTCATTTCTGCTCAAGAACTATTAAAAAAGTATATTGGTTGCATATCGATGATGTTGCCCACTCTGTGAAATCGGTGATCGCATTGGGCCAGAAGAATCATATCCGTCGGACGTTAGTTGAATGAATGCACAGATTTCGTGTAATACGGACCATCGGATAGTGCAAGGTTGGTGAGTGTTTACAGTCAGTGCATTGCAAAAAACTAAATAAATACATAAATAAATGAAATCGAAAAAAAAAGTGCAATATAATTTGCAGGCTTGGCAGTGCAAGTTAACCCTGGGTTTTCCTCCCCTCCGACGATATTTCTGGTGATTATGACGGGATCACTATGTACAGGAGATGGACACACGCGGTTACTATCTACACAGAGAGCATGTTCCAGCAGGGGGGTGGGGGAGG
>OMKY01087946.1:0-10424 GCA_900302395.1 Bregmaceros cantori | reverse complement strand
GACGGGGCCTCCTGGGATGACGACATATAAGTGTGTGACTCTAGCGTCGCGGAAATGACAAGCTGTACTTCTACTTGAGTATTATAGTAGAAGTAACTATATAGTAGTACTAAGTAACTAGTGGTATAGATAGTACTAGTAACGTCTTCGTTTATATGAGTGACAAACTTTGCCAACGTTTGTCAACACACGCAGCGAGTCAAAGCCACGCCCCCATAGCTGCCGTCTATGGAACGTGTGGAATGCCTGGTATGTAACGTTGTACCCTCATATCAACACGATATCGGTTTAGAAAAATACTCGTTTTTCACTTCTCTACGTTCTGGTATCGTTTTAGAAGACTTATCCTCATGCTAGAAGTATGATTTTCACACAGCACATGGACAAGCATGTCATGATGACGTAGCAATGAAACACTGGTTCCGACGTCGCAAAACGGCTGCGGCGATAGCGGCAAGCTAGTTCTGGACGTCGCAGGGCGACTGCAGCAGTCAAAGAGTTAAAAGCGTAGTCAGTCAGTGTTTTAGTTGGGATTGTCAGAGAGTGGAGCATGTGACTTTTTCAATAAACGTCACCTCTGATCCTATGTGACGCCTGGTTCGAGTCTGCTGATTTTCCCACAACAGGAGTATTTGTACTTTGGAGTATTTGTACTTTGGAGTATTTGTACTTTGGAGTATTTGTACTTTGGAGTATTTGTACTTTGGAGTATTTGTACTTTGGAGTATTTGTACTTCGGAGTATTTGTACTTCGGCATATTTGTTCTTGGTTACTTGTCACTTCTGCTTTGGAGTCGCCTACATTACAATCTCTGTGCTGCCTTCAGCAGGGCAGAGGGGGCTCCAGA
Organism: Bregmaceros cantori; assembly: GCA_900302395.1. Classification (NCBI taxonomy): domain Eukaryota; kingdom Metazoa; phylum Chordata; class Actinopteri; order Gadiformes; family Bregmacerotidae; genus Bregmaceros; species Bregmaceros cantori. The sequence continues at coordinate 9,576 of OMKY01087946.1, read as the reverse complement.
TCTACCCCCTCTGTAGAAGGTAATTAACTGGCATTCTGTTTCGCACCTTGACGGTGCGTCACCGCCGCCATCTGTGCCGGAACATACGTCCCAATCAGCTCCGTCTGATGACTGCTTTTCGGTTGTTTGGTTAAAAAAAAAAAGAAATAAACACAATTGTTGAATTTTTAATTCTCGTTCCTTCCTCTGCGATCAACGTGGTATCGACAGCTCTATTAGCACCACGGCAGCTCTTGTCGCCTTCTAAATATTTTCAGTTTAATGTATTTTGTGTTTGCGCTTTGCAACTGTGTTGGCTCTACACGCACGATCTACACACACATTAATCTACACATTCGGCGTGACAGCCACTGAATGTGACAGGCAATAGAAAAGATAATGTGTTTAATGCGATAGACCTAATGCTTTATGCCAATATTTAGATTTTTACATTTAACATTTAATATATGCATTTTACATTATTTTTTCATTGACTATTTCTGTTGACAGGGTCAGTGTGAAAAGTGGGATGAGAGAGCGGGGACTAGTGGCAGTATATGACCGTGAGGGATCTTAAGCCACAGTAACAAGGCTATGTACGGGGCTGCCTTGGAGCGTCGTCTTTAACCTCTACGCCACAGGCCCAGCCCCCAAACATAATTTTTAAAATCAAAAGCGGGTGATATTTTGGCGATGATATGTAAATAACATGACCGTTGGTTTCTGTAAATTGGGCAAGGAGCATCAACGACACAGTCAAAACGAATGGGATCCTATGGGAGCTGAAATTAAAAATATTAACGCCAAATCTGACGCGTTTGTGAAATTATGACCCGGCACGGACATCAAAACGAACGCGGTGTCCATTTTTATATACAGTCTATGGCGCCCACTGATTGGCTGGCCGCTGATTGCTCCGCAGGGTTGCGTGATACCAGCGCTCTCCAGGCTTTAGACTGCCATTCTCTCTCCCTCTCCGCACTCGAATCAAACAGCAAATTCAGATCCAATGGTATATATGCATATACATAACGAAATTGCAACACAAGCTGCATGTTTCCCTGTGTCTTCCATAGATCCACGTCAGCCAACTAGAACCAGAGATCCGTTCGAACACTCACTGCCAGATCCTCACCTACAATAAAGGACTCTGATTCGCCGCTGCTCGTCATGTGACCTCCCAGAAGTTAGTCAGCCAATCACATGGCTCATCAATCAAGGATCAAATGTCAAACACAGTCGGTCATTTTAACTTTTGTTATTTGTCATGCTTTAAAGTGTCTTTATTGTGGGACTGGCTCTGTGACGCAATCGGTTAGACTTCTTCCTACAGCCCCATGCACTCTTGTGCCTGCGGCTTAGACTTGCAGCGCACGCCTCTATGATGAGATCGCATGAGTATCCTGCTGATCGCTTTCCCAATTCTCGACTGTGAATACAAATAAAAAATGGCGTTTGTGCCCAAAAAATAACTTGAAAGAAAAAAGTACTTGGTGTAAAATTAAATAAATGTGATATGCTAACATCATGTGTGAGATATGCCCTACAGGCTGCATCTCAATCAGATACTGTGATTTTCTTTTCTCTTCTAGTGGCAATCCGTATTTGGCCTGCGTGCGGGCACTTTTAGGACCCAATGAGTTCTCATGGAAAATGATGCAAAATTATCTCCACAATGTGGGGATTATTTGAAAAAAATCTTTGATCTTGAAGTTCTGTGAAAAACTCATCTTACGAACCCATAATATGATCACAGCCAGAATGTCGCTCAAACGAAATGGAAAAACGCGGAGACCCAATGAGTCCTCAGCACCTAAGGGTTAACACGTATGCTTGAAATGTTTATTACCTTTGGTGGTGTTTTTTTCTTATTGTGTTCTGTATAAATAAACATACAGTATTATCCTGTCTATGTTGTAGTTGAAATTTAGATTCCTCCATAAAACACACACTTACTGGTCCACGTTGGCCGAGTGGTTATGGACACCGCGCCTAACGCGACCCCACACATGTTAGTGGCGCTGTGTCTATCGCAGCGTCCGCAGTGTCGCGAGTTCGACTAATTTGTGCTATGCGGCTCTGTGACCCACAAATGCATGATTTCATAATCAGTTCAACCAGTCCAGAGTCAGAAGAACATGTGACCACTCGGTGAGTAACTTTAAGTCAGATTTTGACTGTATTTCAATTCAAATGTATTGTCATTTTACATTAAAAGCAATGCAAAACGAGATTTAAAAGCAGCTCCTCAGTGGAAATAAAAACAAAACAACAACAGCAGTGACCATAAAAGGATAAAATAAATAAGTGGTTAAAAGCAGTCAGAGTCCTTTCATTTCATGTTGACGGTATTTCATCAATACTTGTTATGAACGGCGCGAGTGGTGTGATGTGTAACTGTTCACAGACCGACACCTAGTGGTCGGATTTTGAACTGGCGTGCGTTTTGTGTGTTTTGTGTGCTCGGACCTCGGTCCAGAACTAGAGTTTGCACAGGCAACAATAGGGCACCGGAAGTGACCTTAAGAACGGCGGGACAAAATGACTCCCCCCCCCCCCCCAGTGTTTCGCACGTAAACTCGTCTATACATCATCATGGAGTAGCAGCATATTTTGGCGTTGTGGCCTATCTTGCCACCACATCAGTATTTGTGATGTGGTCGTCATGGGAACCTGTGACCTCAAAGGTTCCTATGCAGGGGCACCTTGACAAGAGCTGGCACGTTGGCACATGTAAACACTGGCTCGGTCCCAACACATCGACAGAAGACTATGAGCTGTGCACACTAGCGCCCCCTAGCCCCTGTCTGTAGCTAGTGGTTGATGGTGGCAGTTTAAAAATTAGGTTTTAATTCATTTTATCTTCTACAGAAGTGCAGAGAGTTCTCCTCCCCTAACCAATAAGATGATTTTAAAAAAGCTCTGGTCACTCTGTGTCTAGATTTATTTCTATTATTTATATATTGTTTCAGTTCCATTTTTTTATTGATCAGTCGGAAACTGGGTTGAAGAGATCGGGGTAGACATCGCAGGAAAGCCGATGAAGGTAGTATAACTCGTGGCACTACGGACGCTGCCATCTGAACCACAGCACCATTACTATGAATGGGGGCCGTGTTTAGGTACGGTGTCTTTTAACCGCCTCTCCAACAACAGCCCCCTAGATTTATAATTACCTGCGCCGGGGCTGCAGGTTACGTTTCTGGTAGCGTTGGTTTGTCTGTCCCCAGCATAACTGAAAGTTGTGCACGGATCTGGATGAAAGAGTTGGAAATGACACAAGGAAGAATCAATTACATTTTGGTGCATTTCTGTAGCCGATAAGTAACATAATCATACTTAATCACCAACTTACCGATAGATCGCTGCAAACTTACCGCAGTCACATGACCAGACTTCCGGGTCGCATGGGGCCGCTGGGAAATGTAGTTGTCATGTTCGCCAGTGGGAATACAGTCTATGGGTCAACCGCTATTGCGCTACTCGTACTCGAGCACTTTCATTGATAATGGGTTGTCACACATACTGCTAGCTCTTTTTGTACTTTTTTTGTACCACTATGGCGCAGGTTTGCAATCTCTGAGTGCTTCTAGTTTTTATTCACACTGTCCAATTCCCCCCCCCCCCTACAGCGGCCACCCCTCTTCACCTTTACTGTAGCGCTATATATCACTCTCTCTCTCAGCACCTGCGTATTGGATGTCCACTGGAACTCAAAACAATAGTGCGTGTGTGAACAGAGAACCACCTTAACCGCCTCTGATCCCCCACTCACAACCACCTGACACCTGCTTATTAGCAGGACCATGATCGCACGCAGGGTTGGGGAGTAACTGACTAATTAGATTACATTTATCAGATTACAAAAATAATAACTGTAGTCCCTTACAACTACATTGTACGTCTAGATCAGGATTTAAGGAATAAAGCCATTTTTTTTTTTAATATCTAGAGATCGAGAATATGGCAGTACGATTTGGAATACTGTGGAAGAAATATCACATCAAACTGCTGGTAAAATGTGTATCTTGGTGCTAGTTAACAATAAAACTCTAAAACCCAGGTGCTGGAAGGCTGTAATGTGGTTAATTAAATACATCTATTAAATTAAGTTCAATGGGGGTCCGTGTTCGCCGAGTGGTTATGGACACCGCACCTAACGCGACCCCATTTATGTTAGTGGCGCTGTGTCTACCGCAGTGTCCGCAGTGTCGCGAGTTCGACTCCGCTCGTCGACTTGTCTGCAATGTCTACCCCCGATCTCTTCAACCCAGTTTCCAACTAATCCTATCCAATAAAGATGGAAAAACGGCGCTGAGGAAAAAACTTAAAAAAAAAAAAAATGATGTTCAATGAAACGTAGATTGCGGACCCCTGGTTTGAAACCGTAATCCGCTGGTTAAGAATAGGGGGTGTAGAGTACAGTTATATTCACATAGCATAATTACTATAATTCCTGGCTGGTTATCGATTTTAAAAAAGAAATTGCAATCAAGACAAGAGTTGTAACCTTGTGAATGTGCAGGCAATGCAACCCTTTTTATGCAGGACCACGCTCTGTTTATGGTGACTGAATCCTCGCTGCATGCATTTCAACCCAAACAGGAATTGCAGTGGTGTTTGAAAATCCACCAAATATTCCCAACAAATGTTACCTGCACACAACCAAATACCCTGGAATCCTCTTATAGTGATCACGGATACAGTAATCAACCACTTACATTGATCAAAAGGCTTGGGACAGAATCATTCCTATACTGTTTATTATGCTGTTTAAATAATGTGGTTATAGTAATGACGAATAACTTGTATAGTAATCAATTTGGCCATTTTTTTAATGAATGTGAACATGTGCAAAAACAAATTGTAAAAATAAATTTTCTCGTTTACCTGTACTCCTATGATTCCTTTCCGGACACGTTAATACGGACTGTCAGCCTTAATCCATAACCACGCCCCGCAAGCAACGCTGCTTCCTCACATGAAGTGATGCCCTCCACGCCCACCGCCAACGACCATTGTTTAAAACGATCAAACAAACACAGAAACTGTATGAATCATGGCTGGCCTTTTCTCAGTGTGTGCCGACTGTGTCGCGTCGTCGGGCATAAAAAAAAGTGGGAGAAATAAAAAAAAATAAAAGAGTCTAAATTTGGTTTGAATTATAAACGGCTTATAGTGATCAAACTGGGTCTGGAAAAACATGATGACTAAGAGGATTCCACTGAATAATGTAAAGGGGATCTCAACTTTCTAGGAAAATTTGTGAATTAAAGTGTAGTGTGGCATTTTTGTTAAGAGCAGTTTAAATGTAGATGTAAATTGTGAACAATATTTGGTGGGTTAAAAATGGTTAATCGGGGTCCGCGTTGGCCGAGTGGTTGTGGACACTGCACCTAGCGCGACCCTATTCGTGTTGGTGTGTCTACCGCAGTGTCGTGAGTTCGACTACGCTCGTCGACTTGTCTGCAATGTCTACCCCCGATCTCTTCAACCCAGTTTCCAACTAATCCTATCCAGTAAAGATGGAAAAACGGCGCTGACACCGGAAAAAATAACTTTAACTAAAAAAATGGTTAATCTGTCATTTTAGTTGTGCTGCTGCCAGAGTCTGCAATATAAATATGAAAAGAAAGCAAACAACATTGAAATAAGGTGACTCCAAACTTCAGTCCGTCTGAAAACATATAATTATGTTTTTTTTTTACTCATAATAAATAACAACTCTGTACAGTTCATATGTCTGTTGCATTTCACACATACAATGTTCTCCTTCACAGAACACAAACACAGGGGGCATCGTACCAAATCCATGAGAAGTCTTACTGTGTGTTCAAACCCTTTCAACAGCCTCGGCGGACGTGGAATCTTGAACCTGGGGCTTTGTACCTTCGGACTCAGAGGGACTTGGTTTCTTGATCTCTCACTGGCTCTATTCGGGAAGCTTGTTGCTTTTGCTGGATACACCACCAGAGGGAATCTTGAATATACTAATTTCATACCTAGCATTTTCATCGTTCACCTATCTCGTAGTCTGAACGTTCAATTGGGGCACTGAAAACTTTGCAACCAGCTTTCTCCATCTCTTTCTTGTCCTTGGCCACTGGCATGGTGTCACTCAGCCTGCAAGTTGTCCACTCTAGGATGTTATCTTTTCTTCGCTTTCTCTGCCTTCCTCTTCTCCTTCCACCTGGCACTGTACCTTGAGAGTCATCTTGTGACATGTCCGCACCATTTTAGTCTTCATTTTTTTGAGTGTGGTTAGTAGATCTTCATATGTTCCAATGGCTTGTTCACTTCTTCGTAGGTGATGTGTTCTCTATACGAGATACCGAGGAAGCTGTGGAAACATCTCATCTTTGTGGCCTGAATTCTTCTCTCTAGTTAGGGTCCATGTCTCACAAGCGAGCGCATCAGTCTGATCTTTCAGCTGGTGGAAATGTTCTTGTTCTACCTTTTTGGTAGGTTATGTTGGGTTTGGACACAACACCAAACTCCATCTGTATCAACCCAGTGGTGTTACCATAATTCCCTTGCTGAGGACCAAATCTGTCACGACGAGTGTGAATCTTCACCCACTCGATGATTCGATTTTGATTCAGGACAGTGAGGATTGAATTCATCTTCACCTCTAAATCTTCACCAATAAATGGGGTCGTTTACGTCATTGACTAATCATTTTCAGGCCTGGGAAGGGGTTGCGCCTGAATTGCTTAGTAATCAAAATTCAGCACTTTCCTTTAAGTAATCCAACATAAAGGTGAAGGGGGGCACATTACTTTGTGTTCCAAATGTTTTTAATGTTTTTAATTTCAGTGTTCTTTCAGGTTATATTAGAGTTTTAAACGGCTGTAGTTTATAGCAATTTCATTTTTTGAAAATGAAATTATTATTTAATTTAAAATATTTATATTAATTAAAACATAATGACACCTTCCCGAATAACGCCAATCAAGCTTTTTTCGTCAAACATGAATCGCAACTAAACAACTATTTTTAAAAAGTGCTTTGCCTATTGGACTTTCTCATTTGTAGCCAGTTTTCAATACATATAAATAATCCATAATAATACAAATAATCCACTTCCTTATTTTAAATTCTGTTTTTTAATTTTGGAAAGGAAGAAAAGCACATTATAATGGAATTCACGACATTGGGTATTTTCTGATGTTATTATTATTATTATTATTAATGGTAATAATTAAGGTGTATAAGCTACCAATACGGTTGCTAAAACCTGTGAGTAATTTGCCCCGTACCTTGTCCGCCTTGTGAAGTGAAAATCCATGCCACAAATTTATGTTAACCATTTAGCCAGGTGTCCTAGTTCAGTTCAGCTCAGCTCCCCAGCAGGTTAATGAGTGACAACAGCAGTTAACTGCACGTGGCTGAAAGTAAAACCTGGAACGGACTTTTGATGTGTCTCAAATGGTGCGTAGGGCGCTGTAGAGTTTTTGATTAAACGTTGGTGCCTTCAAAGTGCCCGGATAACAAGCACCGATTATTTGACTGACAACAGAGGGTTGTCAGGACGGCAGAGAGATTCATGGGTGCCCCCCTACCCTCCTTTTCCAGGACAGGGCGAGGGACCGGGCCAAAAACATTGTAGCGGACCCCTCCCACCCTGCACACCACTTTTTCTCCCCCTTTCCCTCGGGAAGGTGCTACAGAGCCCTGCGTCCTAAGACCTCTAGTCTGCGTTTTAGACTGCCATTATTTGTTCTTCATAAAACTCTGGGGTTTTAGAGTATACATGAAATACCAGAATAAAAGGTTCTCTCTGCCTGATAAAATATGTTCATGGGCTCCCCTCTGGGTGTCACAGCTTTCAGTGTGAGCGTGGCTTGCAATTTATCCAGGACCTAAACTAAGGTGCCCACAATGACATGTAGCAAAAAAAATAGAGCATTTACAAACCGAAGCAGCGTCTGATTTCAGAACCAGACGCGTGTTTCTAGCGTTTGTGATGTGTCAGCCTGGCAAGCCAGAACAAATCCACACATCGCGCATGTTTAGAACGATCATTTTGTCTGGATTAAGCAGGTTTGATAAAAGGTGTGTCAATCAAATTTAAGTTATCAAATCACAGGGCAGTAGGAGTGACAAGCCCGGCTTAACAGGGTGCTGATTGGATCGCCCGAACATGGACGACGATCTGATTTGTCGGGCTGCTTAATCCAGACCCACTGGACCGTCCCGCCACGAGCGACGCGTGGAGGATTCGTTGGTTCTGGCTTTCCAGGCTCGGAGATGAGTGGCACCAACAGAAGTGTCTTTTCGTTGCCTTAAAAGTTCTGGAGCTTATCTACGACCAACGAGAAGTCTGTGCTCCGACAGTGCTGATCTTCAGGGAACTCGCTGTACGAGGGATCCAGCTGATGGCTCAATGTCTGCTGTGGATGCTGAGTTTTTTAGCGGGTGGTCTGAAGCGAGAGGCGTGAATCCGCGGGAGACTCAGTCGTCCGAGGTGACGTCGATGTCCTCGGAGCTGGTCTGCTTGGTGGCCAGTCTCCAGCGGTTGATGTGGTGGTTGCCTTTCTTCCTCTGCTGCATTTCTGGGCCTTCCTCTTCCAACTTCTGACGCTTGTGCTTCGTCCGGCGGTTCTGGAACCAGACCTTGACCTGAATACACAAACATTGGTTTCAGAAAAACAGACTCGGAAAACCATCACTGGGTTTCTTCTGAACTCAGTTGGATTAGAAACTCTGGCTGTGTCCGAAATCGTTCCCTAACCCTACTCCCTATATAGTGCACTCACGTATAGTGCACTCCACAGCAACGACCAAGATTTGGGACACTAGAGTCGCCGGTGCATGTCAAAATTATTATAACATTATTTATCATCATAGGAAGTCAAAATTACTTAGATTTATAACTATAGTAGCCGGTCACTATTTATTCCTGCCCTCCGTATTTGTAGTTTAGGTCTTCTTCAATGTGACTCGCAATGCATTATGGGTTATATTGCTTGGTCTAGGATACATCGATCATCATACTTTGAATGCACCGATCCCATTGGTCTAGATTAGAAGAACATGTGACCACACCGAGTTACTAACGTCAAGTCGTATTTTCAAAATGTCAGCCCCATGCTTTTAGCGTGTAAACTCGTCTATAGGACATCTGGTTTTGTAAAAGTGTAAAATAAATCTGTAATTTTTAAATCTATGTTCTGTTCAAGACTGCTGCTACAGGTTGTTGCCCTGAGTCTGGAACAATCAAAAACATGAAAGATAAGGTTTAAAAATAACAAACTGTTTTTAAAGCTCACAAATGTGGCACACACTAAAACAATCAAAGTAAAAACAAATGGTTTTATAAAGCAAAATAAATGGTGTAGAATGTTTTGTGTTTTTAGCAAGGATCTCTCTATCTATCTATCTATCTCTCTCTATCTCTCTCTATCTCTCTCTATCTATCTATATATATATATATATATAAAGAATCTGTGTATATGTAGAATTCCAGGAACTACATTACCCACAATTCGAAGAATTCACCAGGATGATACTAATGTTCTCACAAATTGCACAATTATTTTTTTAATATATTATTTAAAGTTATTTGTTTAAACCTCGCCATTTGACGCCATATAT
>OMKY01087944.1:0-12226 GCA_900302395.1 Bregmaceros cantori | reverse complement strand
TAATACAGACACATGCGCATAAACATGCATATGTGTGTTTATGCGCATGTGTGTTAGCTCATACACACACACACACACACACACACCTATAGACATCACATTGATTCCCCGGGCGGAGATGAGCCATATGGGGGAATAATGTGTTAACAGGGACTACTGATTAACACATCTGGAGGGAGTGATGGAGGAGATGAACAGACGACACAGACAAGGAAAGAGAGGTAGAGAGAGAGAGAGAGAGAGAGAGAGGGAAAGAGAGAGGGAGCAAGAAAAAAATACGGAGAAAGAGGGAGAGATAAATAGGGAGAAAGGTGGATGGATGAGAGAGGTAGGAGAGGAACAGAAGTTGTGAGGGAGGGCGGTGAGAGGGACAGTGAGATGCGGTGAGAGAGAACGAGAGTAGGAGAGAGAGCTAGTTGGGTGAAGAGGTGCAGGGGTACAGCATCTAAAACATTTACTACACAGAGATAAAGCCACGGGAACAGACTCAAGGTACACAAGCACACTTGGAGACTTGACGTTAGCACACTGCATAACAGCCAAACTAAAACATGTGGAGATTGCCACAAACACACTTTTAATCAATTGACAGTACAAAAACAAAACAAACAAAAGCGTACACTCTGTTACGGTTCCGAGAGCGGTGGTAGGAACACCACTGTCTGTCATTCAATATATGAATGAAGGTGCGAGCTTGGTGCAACTGACGATGTATAAAAGCCAGCAGGGGAAGTTAGGAGCACACACTCCGTAGGCACAAGCTGGACACAACATTACAATGCCTAGAGATGGAAAGATACAATTACGGATGTCAACGAGACATCTGACCAACGTCTACTCAGAACAGACAATTAGTCCGCTCTCCAAATCATCTCATGAATACCAAATGCTTGTTACGGTCTGGTCTCATAAGTTGCGATGTAGGTTTGTGTGTCTGTTCGTGTGAGACGGAAGACACCGATAAAGCCAGTTGAAATCATCGACTACCCAGCCCGGTTGATTCTTGGTTTTGGTGAGCCAGAATTACAATGTAATTTAATATGGAGAAAAGACTTAGCTGATCTTAGCTGGTCAACCAGCTAAGACCAGCTAAAATCTAAACCAGCTTAAACCAGCTTAAACCAGCTACCAGCTCAAGATGGATTTTTCACTGGGGGACACACTCTCATAGACACACGGTAGAAAGATGCACACGCAAACACACGATTAACTCACAACTTTCAAACTCACACATTCATACACAGTACAATGACACACAAACACACAATTGCCTCAAACACACTTATATACAAACAACAAACAATTGCAGACAAATTCTCAAATTCAGATGCACACAGGGCAGGGACACAAATATGCATAGATAGTTAACACACTCACCTTTACAAACACATGCACACACAACACATACACTAAATAAACAGGAGATAGACTCCACACTATCTCTCTTTGTTTTATGAACTTGACAGTTAGTCTGAAAATTGCAGGACATGTTTGTGTGAAAATTCTGTCTACAAGCAATGGGGGGATCTTAGCACTTTTACAACAATCTCCTTTTTCATAAACTGCTTTAAAAACCACCTCAGTACATGAGAGACAAGAATCTCTGTCAAAAAGTGACAATGAATTCATATGTCATCTGTGTGTTTGTCTATAGATCCAGCCTCCTGATCTGTTTGATAAATAAATTTGACCCACAAGATTTTTCTGTTTTAAAAAGTATAATTCACACCATTCCCAAATTGTCTCTGTTATGGTACAATTGGATGCCGCTATATACGTATATATCAGCAAGAAAGACGCTAAAGGATGGCACCATCTGCAGGATGCTGAAATTGCTGAATATGAATATTGTACTGTCTCATGGACCCAGAGACAGAAAAAAAGGTTTGGTAAAAAAGATGAATGATTTGATAAGAGCATTGTTAGTTTGATGTTCATCTGAAAATGTTGATCTTTGGGAATAATAGTGGTACAACAAGTAGCCACCTTGAATAATGAGTAGGAAAGTAGGACATGGGTCGTACGGCTTAAGAAAAAAAAAAGTTACTCATTGTTATTACGTGAAACATTTAAGCTGAACACACTAACTAATTCACTTATCTACCAATGACCCAGCGTACGTGCAGACATCACCACTCTCGGAAGCTGGCAACTTGGGGCGCTTAAAAAACGTTTGCTTTCACCTTGATTCAACTTCAGTTTTAGCCGCTGGGATAGTAATCATAAGCCAGTCAGAATTTTTTTTCATTCATTCTTTCATTAAATCGTATTTGGGGTCTCTCGAATGCTGAAAAGGCTTTTAGCCTAAAACATTCTGTGCATATTGGATTGGTTTCAAGCACTCCCGCTCGACAGACCCGTCGCTGGTGATGCCAATGGCAATTTTGAAAAACACTGATCTCTTTCAGTCAAGCGCCATCAACAATGGTTTTTTCTTGACTCTGAGTACTCCAAATTGAAAGTCTATGTTGATGTTGTACACCTGTGTTTGCACTTTAAAAGTATTAAGATATTTTATGAAGAAATGGGTTTTGACTTTTTTAATGCTCTTGAAGATGTTATGCAAGTTAAGACAGGGACAGTGTCGGGTAAGTGGACATGGACGTATTTGTGCATATGTGTCTGTGAGTTCTCAGGTCATAAAGCTATGACTGCATTGTCTTTGTATAACATGCAGGTCCCTGTTGATCAGTATCGGTCTGTGTTTATGTACTCTGGGTTTATTCCCATGGACCTCTGCAACAGATTTCTAGGAAATGCATAATCCCAAACATATCTTAGGCGACATACTTATGTAAAAGCTAGTATGTATCTCAATCAGACAGCTTGTCACGGTTAACTTTTTTTTTGAGGAAAATGGTACACACCGTTCCAGCACATGCATAGCGTGAGGTGGTTTCAGTACACGAATCACAGCTGTGGAGGAAAATATATATTTTTAGAACATAACAGAATAACAGAACATCCTTTAGCGAACATAAAAGTCATGGAGAAAGTTTGAGTAAATGCCTTCCGAAAACAATCGGAATTAGATTTATTTGCCATGTTGCATCCACAATCAATATACACACGTGGAATGTGGGTTGGACACAGTAGACTCCGGTGAAAATAGTAACAGAATAATAACAATTTAAAAAAGAATGTAGCAACAATGCAGCCAGTTGTTTCTCCGCAAAATAACCTGCTGATTGTGCCTTCAATTTGCCCGGATCTTTCAACAACAACACCAGACACCGAAATAAATTGTTTTTGAGTCTATTGGTCCCAATAGGCAGGGCTCTGTAGCCCCTGCCAGTGGGAAGGACGGTGAGGAGGTGGTGGTGCAGTAGGCCTTGATTGTTCATGATGTCCAATCAATTCTCTGCTTGTTATATTTGAATAAAATATTTGAATAAATACCTTCTCCTGCAGCAATCGAGTCCCAAGTATGATCTTAATGATAACAAGTCTTTACTTTTAACTAGAACAAGAAAGCAAGTTTCTAGCTTGTCCCCAAATTGATGTTATATGCTCTAAAAGTTAGGATATGTGTGTGCCTGGTGAGGCAGCGTGGGTGGACGAGGTGCTTGCAACAAATTGAATGCACAGGACACAGTGTGTAGTACGGAGACCATAGAGGCAATAAAAACATTGCTCTCTATCTCTCTCTCATCGTCTTTCTCTCGCCCACTCTCTCCAACCTCGCTCTCTCTATCTCTCTCTTTCTGTCCCGCCTCTCCCTCTCTCTCCTTCCTGCTTGTTTTCTTCCCAGAGGTGGGTTTAAGTGCCCGCGACATGGAAAGCAAAAAAAAAAACCTACCTCAAATGATACAGAGCATGCTCTTGGCCCGCGGCCAGACACCCACATGCCAGCATATTTACCCCTGGACCTATAGTTGCACACATGTACACACACAGACACACACAGACAGACACACACACACACACACTCACACAAACGAGCCATTATAGGCACTGTATACAATGGCACCTGCTTGGAGCACATCATAAATGACTATGTGTTGTTGCTCCGTGGCACGACACAAGTTTCCCTGCTCTATTAGCTGAAACGGTTACAGCCGCACAGCTGGTGTGTGGGGGTGTCTGTGTAGAGTTTGTGTCTGTGTGCTGTTTGTGCTTCTTTGTGCGGCTGTGTGTGGATTTATATCTCCAGGCAGGTGTGTGGACATGATTGTTAGTGTACTGCTATGAACATGCAGTTTGTGTTTCGTATGTTTGTGTCTGCAATGTGTGTGACAGTGTGTGGATTTGTATATGTCTGCAGGCATGTGTGTGTGTGTGTGTGTGTGTGTGTGCGTGTGTGTGTGTGTGTGTGTGTGTGTGTGTGTGGCTGGGCACATGATTCTTGGTGTATTGTATGTGTTTTTTCCCTTTTTGTGTATATTTATGTATATTCTGAACACCTTGATTGTCATTGCCAAAAACTATGTCCTACAAAAACATTTAGTGCCAAAGACACAATTTCCTTGACAGGAGGTATTCTCCTGTCCTATTACAATAATTTGTACAACTTGTCTAATAATTGTAGAAAACGCTCACCCCTTTAAACATCAGTGTGACTTTATTGCTCTGAAAAAGGAGTATAAATATAATATAAAAATACCAATATCTGCTTTGTGTTGTTGACAAAGACAAAGGGTGACAATGTTTTGCTACAGTCTTCTTCAGGAGATGGTATTGTTCTCGAGACTCGATAAATAGTCACTGATGGCCACAAAGAAGAATGAATGGTCAGACATAAAAATAATTGTAACTGGAAGCACTCAGAGATTGCAAACCTGCGCCTAACCCATAAACCTAACCAGTAAACCTAACCCCTAAACCTTGTCTAAAAAAAAAGCGCACAATTTGCAGGTTGAAAAAAAAACGAACAAAGAAGTGCTCATGACGGGATTCGAACTCAGGACGTTGTCTTTAAAGTTGACTATGTTAACGCTGTACTACACATGATGATGCAGAGAAGGGGAGCAGACAACGTTAAGTTGCTGTCGGCAGTGCGTCCGCAATGTTTTAATTCTGAAACATCCCTCAACATGATCAGAAACGTTCGGAAATGGCACCACCAGTCAAAAATGGCATCGGCCGTTTGGGCGACTAAATGCAGCTCGGGCCGCATCTAGTCATCACATGTCACTCCGGAGAACCACGCGAAATGGGAGACGGCGTTCGTTCACCCGTTAATATCAAATCAAACTTTATTTATATAGCACTTTTCATGCAGAGCAATGTTACTTGTCGTCTACAGAAATGCAACAAAATTGAATCACTTCCTTCTTTCGTCATTTCCAACAACTCTGGAAAATTTCATGTAGATCCGTGCTCAACTTTTTCAGTTATCGAGGGGACAAACCAACGTGGGTGAAAACATAACTTGCGCTCCGTGGGCTCTGCCCCCGGGGCAGGTAATTGTGTGCATAAACTGTATGCATGTGTATATGTACCAGGCTCACGTTGTATTAGCCGTAACACGACAACACAAAGCATTCAACCTCCGGTGAAGACACAAATAGTCGCTTACTGTCATTGACAGTGTGTCTAGTGGCCTTAGGAAGAGTGACAATGGCCATTTTATGCACAGATAATAGAATGCTGGCATCTTATCATGACACACACTTCCAGTGCCTGTATAGCTGCCTGTGTATGGCTTTGGAGCGGAGTGGCTTGATTTTGTTGCACAAAACGCACACATTTTAAAATGTGCTTACTACGGCTCGCTCTGAGACCAATTACCCACTACACTGCCTCACTAGTAAGTCAGAGACAGATGATTAAATTGAATGGCTAGCAGGAATAATAAAATCCATGGGGCACAGATCTACATGAGAATATTTGTGTGAGGAATAGCACCCCGAGGGTTCCCACCATCCTGGTATGATCCCGAGTATAACGTGTGTGAGTAAGTGTGTGCTTGGTGACTGACGATGCCTAAACCAACCAGCAGGGGAAGCCCCAAGCCTGCTCTTCATGCTGGATGCATCAAGTCTAATTGCCTGCCTGGTTTGACCAGGGATGAGAGTGCAAAGAGTCGTCCATGCATCGCACATCGCTAGACCTTTGCATTGGGTCTAGGAAAATCAGGCAAGCCGTTGGCACAGATTCAATCGGCCAATCAGTGCCGACGTGGGGGGAGTTCGTAGGGGCTACGCGGGGATGGGGGTAGAGTTTGTTTGTCACGCCTCCACGCCGCTTGTCCCACCTACTGCCCTGACGGGATAATACGATTTGTAAGACATGTTTTTTTGTTTTGTTTTTTTATACATTTTTCTACCCTGGTTTCACTAGACACTAGGGTGCAAGTGTCTAGCGATGTGCGATGCGTGGACGATGCATTGGTTCTGGCTCACCAGGCTAGCAAAGAGCAGCAGTGATTTTAGTTGCCATTTACAAACTGTTCACTTTGGTAGCAGTAAAGACTGACCATAATTAAATAATTCCTACGAGTGTTAATAGAACTCCCGCACACGAGTCGAGGAAGCGACACTAGATGCTCACTAACACACCTCTACTGCCCTCTAGGTGCTAGCGCTGAAACTGCAGCGAGAGGAGCGCTGCAGAGTGCAACATTTTTAGTTGGAATAGGTGGGTTTTACCTGAAATATCCACTGAACTTATCTATAAGGGCCAGTGTCATTGTTTTTGTTGAGTAATTGCAATATGACGACCCAGGCCATGTCACAATTGGTATGGGCTGGATTCAATTTTGTTGTTGTTACAGTTCTAGCCGCCAGCTTCGCCAAGACGTCCCAGGAATCATCTTTGGTGTCGGCTGGTTAGGCCCCTGTGAGAGCCCAGCTAGCTGGGCTTCAATTCTAAATTAGCTGCCTGGTTGGCTGCGGCCCATAGCAGACCACTGCATGCTCTGGGGGCTGGGCAGCTGACTGTGGTAGGAGAGGGTGTTTATCTTTTAATTGTACAGTGAGAATCCGTGTCATGGTGACCTCATGGCTGTGCCGGCCGTTGCATGGCCACATTTTCAGGGAATGGTGTTGGTTTGGTCTGGATGTAAACCCCCCGCTAGTGTAGCTTCTAAAAGGGCGGCATGGCTGCAAGCTGCGGGGAGAAGATGGGGTGGGAGCAGAAGTGGTTACCTTTCATAACGGGTAGACATGTGTAGCTTATTAATAATTCACATCATTTTCACTCTAAAGCACAGATATTTGAATAGCTAGCAAATATTCAGCATAAATTAGCCATAAACAGCTAATAATATGAAGATTACACTTTTCAACTTTCTAAAAATACATCTTTAGACGTCTTTAGCAGTTAGCATGTACTTTTTTTTTTACTGGAGTTTCACTGAGTGGAGTTCAAATAGTTTGTAATCATGATAACAAAGACATAACATTGGCCTGTCCAATCAAAGTATATTATGGTTTACACCGTTTTAAAACACCTCTTTTAATCTACCAATGTATTTGCTCTAGAAACGTGTACTGAATTGACGTATTCCATTGGTTTAAAAGTATTGATTTTCTTTGTTTTATTGCTCTAGTACAGGGATGGCCAACTCGCGGCTTGCAACTCTTTCCCTCATGTCTTGCGGTTCTTTGCATAGCCTCGGCCATGCATCATGTCCAATCTGAAATGTTGGTACATCCCCCCCCCCTGTTCAAACATGTTAGCATGGTATGGCATGCTATGGTTCAGCTGCATACAATTCTAAAGGTTCTTTTGGTTTACGGGGGCGGGCTGTGATATACGTCTGGAATGTTCAAAAATTGTGCGCGGCCAAACACTGCGGATAACTGGGCCTTAGTCTGTTCATAATTGCCCTTTGTTGCCGCTGAGAGGCTCTGCCAATAGGAGAATGCTGGTCCTGACAATCTAGCCGGCAGTTTAGCTTTGTCTAGTTCCGGCGCGGTGACATTCACAGTGACTTCAAAACCCAGTATCCAAGAGGTAAATGATTCCACACCATCGCCAGTGAATGCTGCTGGGAGTTCAACTCAGAAGGCCATGTCTTGATGCATCGGCAGTGTCTCAATTGTGGCTCGTCAATTTGGTCCTCTTCATGGTGCATACAACAGGAGTAATTGTGGTTGAAAACAAAAGTTTTGTGAAAAAAAACGTTTTGAGTAGAGTGAAAAAATACTATATATAAATGGCAACAAGAGTATTGACATGGGTATCTGTAGTCCTTACCACTGTCACCAGTATATCACTGTGGGTGTTACAGAGGAAAAAGAATCAAACTCACTTTGTTGCCAGTTAACAGTTCTTTACTCAACTCTCTCTGCACACAGAATTACCTTCACACACCTCCACTCTTCTCCTCTGCACTCTCCCCCTCAGTTGAGCTCACTTGCTCCCCTAGTGGTGTGGAATAACAATAAGTAACATTAACCATAACTTATCTATTACATTATGTTATGGCGCCTATGACGGTTGCAGGCAGTTTCTGACAGTTGCAGGCAGTTGCATTGGTGTGTACTAACCATAAGAGAGCATAATAGTGGAACTGGTGTGTGTGTGTGTGTGTGTGTGTGAGAAGAATGGGTAATGTTTGTGTACCTATCTTCGGGTGCTCGTGTGGTGATGTGGCTCTTCATTCTAACATAGTCAGATATGTGGCTCTTGGCCGATTGGTTGGCCACCCCTGCTCTAGTACATCTGTTTGTGAAGTAATGCAATAATGACCTACTCAATTTGTGTGCATACAGTACGGGCCCAGGCCACTATTAGAGGATTTATGGTAGATCAGTAATTTGAAATCTACCATGCAACATGCTTCACTACACATACAGATCACGAAGACTGTCCGATAGAGCTGCACACGTAATCTACAGAATGCTTGATCTTCTATCCTTTCTTAATTGAAGATCATGTTGTGATTAAAAACTGGACGGCACGCGATCATTTTGTGCTTGGAAATGATCAAGTGACTGAGAGAAGCACAGCAGCCGGTAGCACCCAACATGATTTAAATGCCTCCTCACGCAATCCACCCCACCACCACCCACCCACACGCGTCCGCCCACACCTCTGCACCCCCAGCTCGTCTCACCCCGTCTCCGCCTCCTGGGTTCACTTCGAGCGGCCAGTCAATAACTGTACATTATTCAAACTCCTCCCCACTTAATTAGATATTTAATTGACTGGCTGTAGACAGATGACCGACACGCCCGCCAGCATAAATTCATGCAAATGACGTCCCACTTGAACCCTCCACCTCTCCCCCTCTCTCTCTCTCTTTCTCCGAGCCGCTCTGCCACAGACTGCCTGGCCCTTCTCTCTTGAACCACATCCAGCCACATTCTCATTGAGGTCACTGTTTGGCAGTTAGGCGATAATCCTCTTAGGTGGCTGTTTGACTGGTCCTGAGCAGAAGTGGACTTTCTGTGTTGATTGATGCATCAATTTGGCATAAACCCTAATGTTTTTTTGTATACACATTTGGACTATTTTGGTCTTTTTTGAAGTTGCAATTATTCTTTTATTTCATTAATTAACATTTATAAATTATGTATATTGTTGTTGTGAGCCGGCGCAGCAGTGCACGGATTGGCTCCCGCTCCCTTCAAAAGGATGGCATTGGCGTTCGGACGACGCGGTGGCATAATCCCTTACCAGGTGTGTTAGCCTGGAGGGGCATGTTATGTTTTTTTCTTCCCTTGAGATAGATTATGTGAAGGGTATAGTTAATAATTATTTTTTTCCTCTGCGTTTTATTTTTATTTCCTGAAGACAACTACATGCACAATAGTTTGGATAAGTTGAGAGTTCTCGGTGCTGTGTATCAATCGCCTCATTCATCTGTTTCCAGACCTCTCCTCCCGGGCAAAAGCTGGGTCTGTCATCAGCAACCTGACAACAATGCTAAGTGATTAGGAACTTTTGTATGAATTCCCACGTATGTCTGAAGACACCAGCTTCATCGAGACTCTCTGACTTTGTTTATTATTTTTATTTTCTTGTTTCTTTGATTGTTGTATTTCAACACGTATTTCTACACGGGTTGCCCTAGTGGAACCCAACTCTTCTCCTTGTTCTGCTTGGGTTCAAATTAGATTGTAAGGCTGTTGTGGCGACACATGGCCTTGCTACTTCTAGGAAGTAGGCGCTGACAGCACGTTGATTAGAAACTGGCTATTGACGCCAGTGAGGACTTGCATTGGAGGCATGCAGCCATCCTTTTTTTTATTACAGTTCTGTCAGAACCATTTACGTCAAGAAACACAAGACAATCTGCTGAATGAATTGCTCTACTGTAGATTTTGGCGGTATATGTATGTTTAGAGGAGCCCCCTAATTTCCATGAGCACCATAAAAAAACAGTGGGTCAGGGAACTGCAGCAGTTAGAGAATTCTCACCCCAGCCGAACAGGGAGAGATAAATACTCACCCCATGGGGGGCACGGTGGCAGAGTGGTTATGGAGCGTGTTCCCCAGGCCATAGGTCGAGCAGTGCCGTGGGTTCTCATGCCCTCTCCCCTCTGCAATGTATCCTCCCAACTCTTCATCTCAGTTGACGATTTAATCCTATCAATATATCTCAACAATGAAAAACTGCACTTACGTCCAAAAAATAACCTATTGGGAGCAATTGGGAGAGACTGTCGGAGCTGAGATTCAAACCACAAAACTTTTGGCTTTGTCAGGTGGCTTCAAGGTCTAGTCTTTAGTTTAGTTACTTACAAGTGTGATCTCATGAATTGTGGCATACTGATGGCAGAGAATTTGTTGATACCACACACAATTTGAGTCAGATCTGAGTATTAAAGTATACATATCTTCTGCAGTTGGTATCCAAATTCCAACTTCGGCCAGCGTTATTAAATGCACATAATTAAAGGACATGTCCTCTACCATTATTTGTTTGCATAAACCGCTGCCGAAACTGATGTAGAGCCCGCCTTAATTGCGCTCCGATTGGTGCATTTATTTGCCTAAACAGCACTCTGATTTGTTCATTGATTTGAGGCCAAAAAATGATTTGTCCTCGACCCTGGTTACCCCAGACCAAGATCGTCTTTCATACTGTGCGATGCATGGACGACTAGATTTTTCTGGCTTGCCAGAGTGCTCTAGAAAGAATGTGATGTCCAACCCAGGCCATGTTTGGGCCGTTCAAGTTTCTGGTCCCCCTTGAAACAAACCCCATCCCCGAAGTTAAAGTGTAAACCGTCTGGTTGCAGTGAAGAGCTACCCTCTGATATCTATGCACAAAAACTGTCCTCTGAGCTAGCCACTAAATTCTATGCACAAAAACTGACATGTGTGTTAGGGTGAATGTTTTTTCATTATATAAATATATATGTATGTATGGAGAGTGTTCAGGACTATGTATATTTGTATGTATGGAGAGATTGTAGGAAAAAATGTTCAGGACTGTGTATGGTGTGTATGGTGTATACATGTTGCAGTGTGGAGCTACCCTCTACATTATATGCATAAAAACATGGGAGTTAGGGCAAATGCTTTTTCAGGTATAAATGTGTATGTATGTATATATGTATGTCAGCATAGTGTGAGTGTGGGGCATTCTGGCATACTTGATCTCACAATGGTGACCAGGCAGTCCGGAGCCGTCGGTCGGTTTGACCGTAGCTAGTAGCTGGCGAGCCCCTCTCTGACACTTGGGTATAGATTCAGACATGCGTCGGCCCCTGCAGTTACTGGTGTACACAAAAACCCCCGACGGACGCGGCGACATGACTGGGCTTTGTCTCAGTTTCCTGATCTCTCTCTGGCACTAGCCGAGAAGCTTGTCACTTTTGCTGGGTACACCAGGGGGAATCTTACAATGAATCAACTATTCAGAACCCAGCCACAGTCAGACTTTTGACATTGGCAACAGGACTCTATCGACGTGAGTGTGTGTGTATGTATGTGTGCGACTGTCCACGTGTGTGCAAGTGCGCGCATGTGTGCGCACCCAGAACTTACAAAAACGTCTTTCTATCGTCACATTCTCTCTTTTTTTGACAAAGTGAAAATTAACGCAAACCACACTCTGACTGCTGTTTATGTGGCGACGAAGGAAGTGCAGAGCCTTCGCAGGCTTGCTGTTGTTGCTGTTGTTGCCGGTGTGGAAGACGTCCTTTTCGGACGTGCACACACACACACACACACATACACAAAGGAATTTACAGTAGAACCAGGAAGAAAATAAAGTGGCAAAAATACACACAAACACTGAGACACACACGCTGCTCACAATAGCTGTACCGCGCCAGACGCCGCTCTCGTTGTCACCTTCAGACGTTTACGTGTTATCGGCCCCTCC
>OMKY01087938.1:0-10655 GCA_900302395.1 Bregmaceros cantori | reverse complement strand
TCGAAAATACATTTGATTTTTTGGGGGTGTGGGGGACTCAGAGCGCGCACCGCGAGGGGTGGGGGTAGAGTGGGCGGGGGAAATCGCGATTATATTGTATAGTGCGCTATTTTGGGCGTGATTTATCGTATATTGCGATGTCAATATCGTCCCAGGCCTAGTAATTGCAGCATGGTTCATGAGACATGAAGAGATGGTTATACAGCAGGATTAGCATAGTTGCTAGATTTCACCCGGCTGTACGCGAGTCACCCAGATTGGAGCTCATTGATTATCGCGATGATAATAATAAGTACTAGAGTTATAGATAGAGGGATAGCCCCAAAAGGTGCTAGAAGCATCAATAAACCCCACATTTATTCTTGACCCATGCTAGCAGTATCATTTGTCATTATTGTCATATTAAGCAGGGCTAGCCTTATATGTTCAGTAGCATCACTGCTCGTGCGAAGAAACTGTTTCTCTGTCTAGTCTACTGTTTAGTGCGCAGCGCTCTGTAGCGCCTTCCCGAGAGAAGTGGGGAAAAAAGGTGGTGCACAGGGTGTGAGGGTTCCGCAATCATGTTTGCGGCCCAGTTGGAACAGGTCCTGAGGGTAGCTCGGTGCCGATGGCTGTTCTGACAATAATAATGATGATGAAGATATATCAAGCTGAACAGTCAGTAACCACAATACACCTCTAAAGTTAAACTCGGCAAATATTAAGCAATGATTCAACTGAAAAGTACAAAGGATTCATTTTCTGGTTCAGTCTCTCCACGGGGACATGGCCACTCTGAAGACGACTCTCCTGGAAGGCTTCGCTGGGGCTCAAGATGCTGCCGCCCAGGCAGACCTGAGCAAGGACCGAGGCTACCTCACCCTGCTGGCCAAGAAACCCCTGGACCCCCGCAGCGAGGACCGCCTTAAGGTGAGTAGGACCACCATATACCAGAGGATACTATGAAGTGCCTTTTTAGTCTGTCAGAGGGCTCATCAGTCTGGATGACCATTGGGCGTCACTGAAGACTTTGCAAACAGCCCTCTCCATCTCTCTCTGTCCTCTGCCACTTTCATGGTGTCACTCAACTTGTCCACTCTTGGATATCATCTTCCCATCGCTTTCTCTGTCTTCCTCTCATCCTTCCACCTGTCACTGTGCCTTTTGAAGGATTGCTTTTGAGAGAGTCCTTTGGATCTCGTGACATGTCCATACCATTTTGGTTTTCATTTTTTGGCTCGTTAGTAGATCTTCAAATGGTCCAATGGCTTGTTTTATTTTGGCTTTCACTAGTTGGTGGTGTGTTCTCTATACAAGAAACCGAGTAGCCTGCGGAAAAATCTCTGTAGCCTGAATTCTTCTCTCTAGTTTTTCCTTTGGAGTACTTGTCTCGCATGAGTACAGAAAGATTGACGTCACAAGAGAGCGCATCAGTCTGATCTTTGAGCTGGTGGAAATGTCAGTAGTTGTTTAATTACAGTCGGGGAAAGTTAAACTGTATGTATTTATATAGCACCTTTCAATGCAGCAACACAAAGTGCTTTACAAGAACAGAACAAAGAACAGTACACAATGACCCACAACCTCCCAATTTACGTAAACAGGCGCACACTTATCCACAGACATACACATACACAAGAGTAAAGGCAGTGCAAGCAATAAATGTAGATAAATAATAAATATAGGTTATGAATACATAAAGGAAAGGAATGGATACATGAAACCAATAATGATTAGAGTGAAAGTGTGGCCCTGACTGAAGTTAATATATTAAAAGGTTAACGATTGCTTTTAACTCCATATTGTCAGTCATCTCAGTTTCCTATTTGTCAAGATATGAATCTTCCGCAGGATTAATGCACTCACAACAGATGAGATGTTGTTGCTTAGTTTTCAGGCCAAAGATGAAAGTCTTTCTGCATGTAATGACAATATGAAAAAATATAAACACTTGGGCTGTGACAATTAATTGACTAATCGTTAACTAATCGACTATGAAATTAATCGGCAACTCATTTTTTTGTTGTTGTTTTTGATTTATTTTTTTTTGAGTTATTTTCTCCGACGTCGGCGCCGTTTTTACATCTTTATTGGATAGGATTAGTTGGAAACTGGGTTGAAGAGATCGGGGGTAGACATTGCAGACAAGTCGATGAGCGTAGTTGAACTCGCGACACTGCGGACGCTGTGGTAGACACAGCGCCACTAACATGAATGGGGTCGTGTTAGGTGCGGTGTCCATAACCACTCGGCCAACGCGGACCTGGCAATTCATTTAATAATCGATAATCGTTAATCATGCTGACATCATTATTATTGGAAGTTTCTTGCTGACCATACCCCCTATCGGGCCATGGGAATTTGATATTAATTGATAATTTCTGAAAATATTAAATATTAAACTGAGATAACTGATGAAGTCATGAAAAACATGGTAATTATTGGTACATTTGCGGTTTAAGAAGGACCACATTTGACTACATTTCAAGTTGACAAGATTAATCTCTTGTAATTATCACTTGCTGTGAATATTTTGGGTATTTTTCTGAAGACAAATATCCAACCGATTAGTCAACTAAACGTTTCAATAATCGACAACTAATAGACTAATGAAATAATGGTTAGTTGCAGCCCTAATAAACGCCCTGCTTATGCATTTCAGGAGATCCGTCGGTTGTACCAGTATGTGACGTTTGCCGTAGAGGACGTGAACGACGCCTTGGACAGTGAGTGGGAGAAACACATGGAGAAGAAGAAACACAAGTAAGTCTTCAACGACTGCCCCGTAAATCACCCGTTGTCATAGTATATCATTAGCAGGGCGTCATTGGTGGAGTGGTTGAAGACGTTGCACCTAACGCGCCCCCATTTGTAGTAATGGCGCTGTGGTTGCAATCACACCGTACATGGTGCCATGAGTTATCCTTCCCGCGTCGGCTTGTCTGCGATATCTTCCCCCGATCACTTCAACCCAGTTTCCGACTAATCCTACCCAGTTTCCGACTAATCCTACCCAATAAACATGGAAACGTGGCATTGGCGCCGGAAAAAAAAACTTGGGGATTGTAATGTTGCTAATGTAAGAGATTAGCCTCAGCATGCGCCCCTCAATGCCGCGGTTTGGCGAATACTACGAATAATTTCCCCAAAACATCGTAGGTCATCTTACCATGTTCTAAATAGGTCATCTTACCATGTTCTACAATGATCAGACAGTGTGGATATATTCATCAAGGTTTATTCCGAATGCTCAGCAAGGTTGGCAAAGACGAGACGATCATCATTTCTCTCCTGCATGAGAGCTTGAGGCATGGTCCTTTGGGTCTAAGCAGCACAACAAATCCTATTGGTAAGGCGGGCTTTGTTTGACTGGAGACGTGGGCCTTCACACCACTTGTCACACCTACTGCGCTGTGATGTGATAACTTCTTTTGACCTTCTCAAACCTGCTTACTCCAGACCAAATTATCGTTGTAAACGTGGGCGCTTGATTTGTTCTGGCTTACCAGGCTAGTTGCAAACAGTCCTCTGGTTTCATTTCAGACACATGGTGGTTCCCGGTCGGGAGGCCCTCTTCTCTACGCTGGCCAACCATGTGTTCATTATCAACCGTCAGAAGAGCCGCCTGGAGCAACTTGTCTCTGACCTGTCGGCGCTTCAGCTGTACCATACAGCCCAGCCTTCCCTGGATCCCACCAACGTTCCAGAACCTGCTGGGTAAGTTACCATACAAGCCAGCCTTCCCTGGATCCCACCAACGTTCCAGAACCTGCTGGGTAAGTTACCATACAGCCAGCCTTCCCTGGATCCCACCGACGTTCCAGACCGCTGGGTAAGTCTGCCATACTGCCTACCAGAACCTGCTGTAAACTGATTCTAGACAGTGTCGGCATTACCCACCGTCATTTGTAGTTCCCAACATTCTAGCGCCATCAACAGGGCAAATTTGCAGGTACATTTATACTTAAAACATGTTCAAGTTTGACGAAATAAAGTACCTTTGTACCTTTTTGCAGCATTCAAACCTTATGATGGTCATTTCTGGAACGACACATTTCCTTTAATGAGAATATCTTTAATCGTTTCATACTGTTTTTAATCGTTTCATACTGTTGGTTATATTTTTTTATTTGTCTTTCCAGTTTGGACAAGGAGTTGGAGAGTCTGTACAGCAATCTGCTTATTTCTAAGCAGGAGAGCCCGCCAAAGAGCTCCGCCAAGAAAAGTGCAGGTGAGTTCATACCTAATGTTCTATACTGTGATCTACAACATGTGGAAAACTCATCTTACGCACCCATCATGATCACATCCAAAATACCACTCGCATGAAAAAAAAATGCAGGATGTCTACCGGAGTCCTTTCAGCACCTAAAGGTTAAATGACTTTATGTTACATTGTTACACACTGTCCGCTTCCTTCCATCAGGCCACTGCATCAAACTTTCGGCCCGCCCCTTTTCCGTCCACACATGGATCTCCCCAGACTATCTGGCCAATCACATTACCCAACACGGTGGTGCAGGTTAGCATTGCTAGAAGGTCCTGGTTTCGAATCCCAACCAGGTCAGGTATATTCTGTGTGGAGTTTACATGTTCTCCCCACGTCTGCGTGGGCACGCCGGTTTCCCCCACCACCAAAAGCATGTTCTAGTTAACTTGCTCCATTTAGAGCCCTTGACCAAGGCGTCCAAATCTAGAGTTGGCCCCTGGGCGCTGCACTGCTGCTGCCCACCACTCCTCAGGGATGGGTTAAATGCGGACTAAGAATTTCACTGTACATGTTTGTATTCGTGACTAAATAAAGTACCTTTACTTTCACCCGCACGTACAATACGCTTGGCACATGGCAATTGAGAAACACACAGCTCATCAGAAATCAAGCTAGCCTGTTGAGCCAGAACCAACGCATCATCCACGCATCGCACATCGCTGGACGCTCGCATTGGGTCTCGGAAAATCAGGCTCGTTGTCGGAACGTCAATCGACCAATCAACGCGGACGGGGGGGATTTTGTACGGTCTACGTGAGACGAGAAGTTGGCTGAGTTTGGCTGTCAGTCCTCCACGCTGCTTGTCCCACCTTCTGTGCTGTGACTGGATGACACGATTTGATTGACAAGTTTTTTTTCTATGTTTTCCGACCCTGTTTTTACCAGATACAATGCGTCTAGCGATGTGCGATGTGTGGACGATGGGTTGGTACAGGCTCGCCAGGCTAAAATCAAGCATCATTACACTGTTGTTCTAGAATCAAAGTAGGCTAACATCCTTACACACTGTTCTATAAGGCATGAGTTCATGACTGAATGACAAATTTGAAATGTGTTGTACCATCAGCCGGAAAGCTGTCTCCGGTGAAACGTGCCCAGTTGCGCAACTTCCTGTCCAAAGGCCAGATGCCCCCTGTACGCTCCACGGCTCCTGGTAGGTTGACGTTCAAACTCCCTGTTGCCCTACAGCTCCGGTAGGCTACGCTTTCTACACCTCTTGTTAGATCATTGTCTACAGATAGTCGTAGGTCACTTTCTACAGAGGGACTCAGGCAGACAGTCGAAAAGTCAAGGGCCATAGTAGCTGAAAGTGACCTCTCCATGTGCATTGCATGTTATGTTATTGCATGTCATCATAACATGTGTATTGCACTCATGTTATGATGAAGACACCAGTGCCAGAGAACTTCGCGGTCTGCGGCGGCTGATGTTTAGAAGCAGATCTGTTAAGTATGAGGGGCTGAGTTTGTTAAGGCATTTGAAAACTAATAGAAGTATTTTAAGATCAATCCTAAAACGAACGTGGAGTCAGTGCATCAATTTTATTTTTTATTTTTTTATCGCAATTATTGCTATAACACTTACTGTAACAGAGTGCCTTGTGTGTTGCCATGACCTGGTAATGGTGCGGTTGCGATTCCTTGCAGCCAACCTGTCCCGCTCAGCCTTCCTGTCCCCAAAATATTACGAGGACCTGGACGACGTCAGCTCCACCTCTTCCATCTCCCAGTCCTTGGAGCCCGCGGCCAGCCAGGCCGAGGAGCCGCCTGTGGTCGTCCCCCCACCCGTGGTGTCGGTGCCTCGTCACCTCACAGTGGTCCGTACCGCCTCCATCCAACCAGGCTTCCAGCCGGGCGGCTTCGGGGGGCTCCAGTCCTCCACTCCAGCCTCCAAGATGGGCCTCGGCCCTGGAGCGGGGGTGACGCTCAGCCCCATCGTGTGTCCTGGTATGTCCCCTCACTCTTTATAGAGACAGGTGGACATTCATTTTTTTAGTACTGCTGGGGTTTATATAGCCAGCGATTGTCGTCATAGACACAGACACAGACATAGATACGGCAGGAAGATGCAGATGAATGCGATGCGAAAGCTGGCGCCATCAGCAGGATTTGGGGAGGCGGGGGCGGGATTTTTTTGACGGGCTTAGTGTGGCTTTGTTAGACCTGCATCATAGTTATGCCGGAGACGGGAATTGATCTCAAAGCTGCTGCATTGGCTGTGAGACTAACCCAATGGCACAAGAATGTACAAAGCTGGATTCATTGATCTTTATCAACAATTTCAGTTTTGAATATGGTGTTGCTAGCAGTAGTCTCTGTCCCTAGGCTGTCATAACAAAAGTAGGCTTTTATTGGAAATTGACTTTGAACAGTTGGTTCACACCCTGGTCTAGTAAATATAACATCGTATAAAATATTATAACACTGAAAATACTAATGACAATAATATTACGCAGTCAAAAATATAATGAAATGTAATACAATAAAAATAACATATAATATTAAGTGACATCGTTAGAATATAGCAAGTTCACATTCACACTACAGTGTGGCTGGTGCTCATGTCAGTTTTCATATCGGAGACGGCTAGGGGGAGGAAACTTCCTGGATCTGTCACTTCTGGTAAGCAGAGCTCTGAGGCGCCTGCCAGAGGGGAAGGGAGTAAAAAGGTGCTATGCGGGTTGAGAAGAGTCAGATGAAATTTTACGTCTTCTATATATCTATAATCTTTTTTTTGTTTTTTTCGTTCCTTAGCTGCAGTTCCAGCTAATAAGATGTCTTCAGCTGACAGCACAGCCCTGGCCACTAAGACTGTAAAACACGGAGCTCCTCCCACAGAGACGGTCTCTGCCCAGAAGGCTGCAGCCGAGGCGGCTCTTCGCCGACAGATGGCCAATCAAAAGCAAGGTATGCTTTACAGACGCGTGTACTTTTTTTATTACTAGAGAGAAGAATTCAGGCCACAGAGCTGAGATGTTTCCGCAGGCTCCTCGGCATCTCGTATAGAGAACACATCACCAACAAAGAAGTTATAGCCAGAATAAAACAAGCCATCGGACCATATGAAGATCTACTAACCAGTCAAAAAATGACAGCTGAAATGGTACGGTGGAAGGAGGAGAGGAAGACGGAGAAAGCGATGAGAAGATAACATCCAAGAGTGGACAAGTTGCAGGCTGAGTTACACCCGAGGACAGGGAGGGATGGAGAAAGCGGCATTTTTTTTTTCATTTTTATTAGACAGGATCAATTGGAAACGGGGCTGAAGAGGTCAGGGGTAGACTTGCGACACCGCAGACATTGTTATCAAGACCACAGCAGCATTACTATGCACTGTGGCCGCCGGTGGGGGGTGGGATCTTTCAACACCGCACCGCCTGACGTGTTCTTTTAGATCTGTCTTTTATTTCAACATTGTTGTTGACGGAATGGCAGAATGATTTTTCAGAAAAGGAAACTTGGTATACACTTGTCCAAAAACGGACACTTCTACTTCTTCTCTTTTAATACAGGCATGTCCCTGACGGAGTCAACACTGAAGACTGTGCCCCAAGTGGTGAACGTTCAGGAACTGAAGGACAAAGGGTAAACTCTAATGCACCACTACTTGCATTTTAATAAAAGCATTGCATCCAGCAAGTGTATTTAGACTTTGTTGACATGTGCAATTTGTGCTAATTGTGCTTTTTTTGTTCTCCCAAAGTAAATAAATGTTATAAATGTCTATAAAAACCTGTAATAGCTCTGCATTGCATTCTATTTTACAAACACACACAACAGAACCGGCTTGCTGGCTCTGAAGATGTGCGTCATGTAAGATCAATAGCCATTACCGTGCGTATTGTGAGGTTTCTGTTGAAGTTAGTTTTCTCTTTCTACCACAGACCGCCTCCTAATCAGCAACCCTTCTCCATGCCCATCACGCAGGCCAAAAGGGTAGGTACATCGGACTCAAACAGACTGGGAAAGTAACTGACTGAATTATGATTATAATCAACGGATAAGCAGTGAATGTTTTCAAGGACTGCTTGACCATGACATGGCACGTACTTCAAATGACCCCAAACTGCTAATAGTTCATCTCAGAAATAAACTCCAATTGTTGAATGATTGCTGCTCTTATTGCCAATAATATTGAAACAAACTGATTTGCTATATCTGCTTATAGGGCTTGGGCATGGTGATGTCACAGGTTGGGGCGTCAGACATTTTGCGAGCCACATCGTGGTCAGACGAACAGGCTGAGAGCGGTATATGCATAAGATTTACAGTTTAAAGTTTTAATGTATCGTTGATTTATTCATGGGAGTAGGCTGCCATCTGCTGGCGCTTGATAGCATTACGTTTGATTTGCTTTCCAATTACTCCAACACAAGGGAAGTATCCTTCAAAATGTCTGCCGCCCCCAATCCACAACGTCACCATGCCCAAGCCCTATTGCAGACTGTGCACGTGTCCTTGCTAGTTTTATCAGCCTACTCTTCGGGTGTTTGTGTTTGGTGTGAAGATTGTGTTGTCACCTGTGGTGACCTGTTGTTCCTTTTCTGTGCTGCTCCAGACTCCTTCCCAAGGTGCTTTCAAGGGCCCTGCTGACGTACCCAGCTCAGGATTTGTGTTTGGTGAGTGTTAGTGGTTTCGATGTATACTTTGGTTCAACATATACTTTGGTTCAATGCATACTTTAGGCTATATCGACATTTTCATATCACAATATTGTGGATTGAAAATGTCACGATACAGGGGGCGCGCGGTGGTTATCGTGCGCGCCCATAGGTCGAGCAGCGCCGCAGGTTCTAATTCCCTCACGATATGCAAAAATCATGCCAGGCTGCTATGAAACATCTTTCAGTTTCAATTTTTTGTTTTTCCGGTCCAAGGGCCATTTTCTCATTTTATTGGCAAAGGGAACGAGAGAGCAGGGTTTAGCGGACATGCAGTATATGACCGTGAGGGGAAGTCTCTCATTCACTCAAATGCCTCTTTGGTACGTGCCATTGAAAATGGCATAGTTGTTGTATGCAGCCTTTCAAAGACCTGTCCGATAATCCCAATATTGTATTCAGTATTGATGATATTTTCAAGTATCACAATATTCAATATTATTGATACATTGCCTGAGCTTACTTTGGGCTGTGTGTTGAATTGTCTGACATCTCAATTTTAGATTTGTTTACGTTTGTTTTCTGAAGCTGAAAAAAATGAAAAAAAAATTTTGTTTTCATTTCAAATGTTGTAAATGGTGTCCCTATTTAGACTGAAGCACAGCTTGGGATTTGTGCACTTAATAATGTAAATTAATAATTTTCACACGTATATCTTTAAACACCTATCTGCAGCGCTCTGTCTTGGTTACGGAAAGGATAGCTTGCAACATGAATGAAGATGCGTTGATTATACTTTGGCCAGGCCCAAAGACTGACGCCCCTGTGACGGCTGTGAGCAGTACATCCTCCGAGCAGCAAGGGGGCAGCAAAATGTTCTCCTTCACTGCCGGGTGAGTACACACCACTCTTAATAGTCGAGTTCGGGGGGTTCTTCCAGTGTCTGAACGTCACGTCCGGTGTCATTTAGTTCGCTGTGTTTTTGGCAATTTTTTAACATCTATATTCGGTGGGAGCACACACCTACAGGGTTATTTAAAAATTGTGGTGGTAACTTGCGGTGTGCTATTCCTCGCCCAAAAGCTCTCGTGCGGATCTGTGACCCACAAACAAATTATTTAATAATCAGTTCAACCCATTCCATTGTCTCATAATTTTTGGAAGAACTAGTAAAAGCAGCCAGCCTATTGGTCCAGAAGAACACGTCACCACTTGGTGAGTAACTTCAAGTAGGATTTTGACTGGATTTCATTAATATTTATACAAAAAAGTTAACGAAGCAATGTGTGTGATGTGTAACTGGTCACATAGCGGCATCTAGTGGTCGGATTTTTAATTTTGAAATGGTACACAGGTATGCATGCGTGACAAGAATTACCAACCTGTTCTGCCACTTGGATCACTACTGTGCTCTTGCATGCTTACTATCCGTCCTGAAACAAGCTGCATTTTCTCATTTGATTGACAGCCTCAGTGTGAATGGGGCACGAGGAAGTGGGCACGAGCGGATGTGCAGTACATGATCGTGAGGCGAAGCGACAGCAACAAGATTATGTATGGGGCTGCACAGCACCACGGGGCCAGCCCGCTCCTGAAACGTGCATGAAAACTAAACTCATAATATCTTCGCATTTTAACTCCTGCACACACAGGTTTCAGCCAAACCGTGGAAAAAAAAGCCTCTTCATATTGTGTTCTTCCCTGCCCCAGTGTTTTTACAAAGCTCACTTGTTCCTCTTTCCAGATCCTCCACGTTTGGCTTTGCACCACCCACGGGCTCAGGCAGCTCAGGTAACCTCACCTGCA
>OMKY01087937.1:0-17070 GCA_900302395.1 Bregmaceros cantori | reverse complement strand
TGATCAGTTCAGTTCTAATAATTTAAACGGAATATTAATATTAGTAAATGGCCGCGGCTTTTAGGCCGGTGCGGCTTATATAACTTTTTTTTCCATGTTTTCTTAAAAATGACGGGGGTGCGGCTTTTAGAGAGGTGTGCTCATTGGTCCGGAAAATACGGTACTTCATTTAGCATTTCTATCATTTAAATATTTTGTGTAAAACTACACCATAAAACAGAAAAATAACAACGCATGTACCATACAAACTCTCAACTAGTTTGTTAATATGACTGCCATGCTATGAAGACAAAATCAAAAAAGAAAACAATTAGTGGGTTATTGGAGAGTTATTTAATGTCATTATGATTGAAGTTAGAGGTGGGTATATAAACAAAAATCAATTTTGCGGTATGC
This sequence comes from Bregmaceros cantori, assembly GCA_900302395.1. Taxonomy (NCBI): domain Eukaryota; kingdom Metazoa; phylum Chordata; class Actinopteri; order Gadiformes; family Bregmacerotidae; genus Bregmaceros; species Bregmaceros cantori. Next base: position 16,674 of record OMKY01087937.1, on the reverse strand, counting down.
TGTGCCATTCACCTCGGTATTGGTATTTATTTCTGTATTTCTAAACAAAAGTATAAAAGATTTCAAAATAATTTACTAACATTGGCCACGAGAGGCCAGTATATATTGTAACGCGAGTGCCCCCCTCGTGGAGGAGCTGGGGAATAGAGGAACTAGATCGGCAATAGCTGAGCACAGCCAATGCCAAGCTTTGTTCTAACTCCATTTATAGGGCGTGTCGGCCAACTCCGGGCACCAACGGTGCCGGCCCAGAATGCACTGCGCTGTGCATTCATTGCAATATAAATAAACTGCTGTATTTGCACGCGGCTGCAAAAATACACAAGCACACACTGGGACTGGGAGGTGTGTCATCACCAGGCACACGGACCAAAAAGATCACATGAAAAGTGAATGAAAAAAAATGGATTTAAATCTGTATATACAGTGGAATAAGTACAATCATCCACATCCACAAATTACCCCAAATTTTCCCTATACAAACCTAATAATATGTAGAATAAATAAAAGGTAGCCCACATTTTGCATGACTGTAATAGACATGCCCACGCTGTATGAATTATGAAATGAACATTTTTTTTTCTTATTAGGCAGGCATGATCGGGGGTGACTAGGTCACCGCTGTACCTCCGGGGTACCGCTGTCTGGAGTAAACACTGCAGGCAGCAGTTGTGATAACAATATGATTCCAGTCTTAGTTGTAATGTTCCTAGTGAAAAATCCAGCTATGACCAACTTGAGCTGCTAGCTGGGTTAAGCTGGTTTTAGCTGGTCTTGGCTGGTTGACCAGCTAAGACCAGCTAGAACCAGCTACCAGCTTAAGCTGGTCATAGCTGGATTTTTCACTAGGGGTGGTCACCTCAAGGTTCTTTCACTACATTTGTCTTCCACTGCATGATATGAATGAAAAAGTGGTGACGTATACGTAGGGATAAGTTGTATGAAGGCCCATTCATACCTTGTATGCGGCCAATTACATACGTATTCCGTCTGTCCGTTCCACGCGTTGCCGACTTCATACCTGAGCGTCTTTTACGTTACTGTGTGCAACAACAGCTGTTTATACTCAATAACGCCCCCCACATTTTCCGGTAGTATTGCTCTGTTTCATCCGTTCGCATGTAATTATAAGGTCTACAGATCCGTGTCAATTTACATACGTAATCGAAGAGAACAAAGAGAACGTGTGAAATGCTCCATCCGTAGTTTACGTTAGGTATGATTGGGCCTTAAAACGTACCACTTCACGTCCATTGCATAGGGGTAAATACAATGGACGTTGTTATGCTGCCATCTGCTGGGGATTATGGAAAATGTTATCCAAATACCGCTCTCTGCCTGTTCGTCTGACTGCGATGCTACCACTATAATGTCTGTCGCCACTAAGCTGTAACATCTGTAGCGCTTTTTACATTTCTATTCATTTTAATATTACCATGATCGTTGTTATTGGTATGTTTTTGTTGAAGTCTATTCCCGTCTTCTTTCTACTGCTGGATCAAGAAAATGTAATTTCCCCGTGGGGATGAATGGTCCCTCCCAAGATGGCTGCCAGTCGGCACGTCGTCCAGTAGGGCTGATCAGTTTAGTGCTGCATACACTACGTGTGATGTGTTGGTGGTGAGGAGTTGTCCAGATTCGGCTGAAATAAAAGTTTGTCTGAAGTTAACCAATGCTGTTGAATCGGTGAACATATTTCGGTTGCAGTTATAACACAATATTTTAAGAATGTTATGCAGCAGTTTATTCAGAGTGGACTGATTTTGAGCCGCCGAGCGATCGATGCTGTTCATTTACTTAAAACCGTTTGTAAGTGAACCATTCGATCATCACGTCGGACAGGTTTTACCAGTTTACCAGCTAGGCTAAATTCTGGTCATTAATTTAAGATCGATGATCGGCGTGTCGCATACGTGCACTTTAAAGGTAACGTCAACCCGAACGATCACACCTGGGAAGATCTCATGCTTGTGTCAAATGCAAAAATGAAAACAAATACTCACGCTAACCTCTAACTGCAACGGTGGCGTTACCGACACACGGACAACTTTAAACAGGTAAAGACAACTTTAACCAGTAAAAACAGCTAACCTGGCTGTTTTTTCTACTTCGCTTGTTCTCCAAACTGGTTCAACCGCAAGTTTGAGCAACGGCGTCCGTGGAAGAGGAAAGATCTGGTTACGTTTGGGGGAAACTGGGCGGATTTCACCCAGAAAGCAGCACAATGCGGGACACTGGACACCGAGACGCGGATCAAGCCGCTGGAGTCCACTCCACCTGTTGACGGGTGTGGTGGCGCACTACGGAGCGTTGATGATGTGGGCGTTCCTCCCCGTCCGTAAAATTCCTGTGCACTAGTTCAACTTAGTTTAGTTTAAATGTGTCTGAATAGGAGGAAAGAAATACACAAATAAAATTAAATTAAGACTTAACAAAATATCAAAGAAAGTGGAATGCAACCAACCAAATTAGGCATATTTAAAAAGGAGTGAGATTACCTGCAGCTTTTATTGTTTTTTTTTTACAACGTACAATGTATAATAATAAAATAATAATAATAATAATAATAATAATAATAATAATAATAATAATAAAAACTAGGGTGGTGGATAACGGTATATTCATGATTGATTGTCAATGAGGTGAGACGCAGGCTAAATTTTGGATATTTATATTTAGATGCAGGCCATTGAACCCTTAATCTGGGCCTGAGATTGAGAATAAATGATTCTTATTACTATTATTATATGGATCTTGGTTAAAAATACCCGGCCTGAATAATCTCCCAAGTCCAGCCCTGAAGATAAGATGTAGTGGATTGTCACCACTAGTAGGCGCTCTAGGCCTACTTGTGGTTGGAGGGAGAGAGCACATCCCCTCTCTCTTTCTCGGACTACGGACCTGAGTGGACGTGTTACTGTGTGCTTGTTGAGTTAGGGCCTTGCATTACCAAACCCTCAGTAAACACCCCTGGATTGGACTACCTTTTACCACATCGGTGTCAGAAGTGGGATTGCGTTGCTCGGTCAGATGGTGGGGACACATGGAGTGGAAGCTGGGCTCCCGAGGACGGAGGCCCTGTAGGAAGGGGGCAGTGTAATGAATGATGCAGTCGTGGCTGGGTGCCACGGGGCATGCTGGGTACGAAACCCTTAGTGACTGTAGTGTCACTCACAGTGCTGTTTAAATGCCATATGGATGATGCTTGGCAAGTAGCCAAAGCTCTTGTTGACCGCATCCATGTAGACGCATTTCCCCCAGAACCCCTGCCAGCTCCTCCACGTGGGGGCGTCCCATCATCACAATACTCTGCTTTGTTATAATAAATACAGATATATATAGCTACACATGAATGATGCATCTACATATACATACTATTACCTACATCAATATACGATAACAGTATAACTTGTAAACACACTCTGGCCTCATTTAACACAGTAGTGGCTGAATTATTTCAGAAAGTTTACGTGTGTGTGGTAAATCGCTTTAAATCATGTCACCATCTCTCTCAAAGAATAAAAAAATGGTGCTTGGGCCCCAAAAATAACTTGAATCAGTAACACACCAATATACAATTTAAAAGTCTGATTACACTTGTTGCACTTACAGCAATGGTCTTCTTCCGAGCGCAGAATCAGTTTACAGAAAGTCATGGCCATTATTTCTTTCGACGTCACATTAGATTCAATACATTCCACTATACACGTCCTGTATATTAAATACATTTAAATACACTTCCTGTATGTTTCATCCATTATACAGAAGACAAAACACAACACGAAATGTGTGATTACAATGCTTTTATTCAATGAATTGTTCAAGCTTTGAATAAAATGATATTTCTTGACCAACAGTCTGTGCCTATTTGCTGCATCTGTTGGCTTTGTTGCATATTCATACCAAGCAGTCGACCAATACTTATTATAAGACACCTTCGGTGTGTTCATTTCACAAAATGACTGATGGCAATATATTAAGTCCACATCCAGCAACCAATGCATTCACTAGTAGTAAGGCCACCCAGTAAAAAACAATATCAATACATTAACAGAAACTATGACAGAACCCAAGAAAACACAATCTTGGAAAAAAAAAGTGCATTCTCCAAACCCCTCCATCAAATACATAGCAACAATGAAGTAATACGATTGAAATAACATTTATACATTTATTCAGACATCACCTCCCAACTGAAAATAATCCTTTGGTCAAAGAAATGAAAAAAAAAGAAAAGGCGACAACAGAACACAGCCACCTCTCCAACCGTCCTGATAATGTGTCATTCAGTAGACCTGGAGACTTGTGGACATCAAGGTGTGTCAAGGACATGTCAGTGTTGAACCGTGCTTCTGTTCAGGATGGTCAAGTAGTGGCAGGTCACCAGACCCAGGGCTTTGAACCGGTTCAAGGAACAAAAACGAAAACAGGAACTTATTTAAAAATAATGGTAACCGGTTAATACCAGATTAATTTCGTTCCTCAAAAAGGAGTGCACTTTCGGATAACTTTAAAAATAAAACAAGTATTTATAAAATCTTCAATGCAGTAGTGAAGTATGAAGCGTTACAACTCTGCCTAGTGTTATGGGTTCGCCCCAACATGCAACGAGACCTCGGCTGTAGAGCGCTACCAGCAGGCAGCAGCGGGTCTCTGTAGCGAGTTGTGTGTTCGCCCCGACATATATTGCAATAGCATCAAACAGCTGACAGGAACGAAATTAAACGTTCCGGGAACAATATTTTTTTGTTCTTACCGGTTTGGGAGCGTCAACTCATAACCTGAAACGTTACAATTTTGTTTGTGTTCGGAACAAACCGATAAAAAAAAAAAAATTGGTTCAAAGCCCTGACCAGACCCAACATTGACAGCAACAGTCTAGGTATGCGCCAGAACTACTTCTTATCTGGCAAAAATACATTGTATGTCAATATGTATACTGGGTCTATTTTAAAAATCCAGTCAATACTGAAGTCTCCCAAAGAATGTGGTACAACCTTAAACATTGTACAAATTTGAATCTTGTGGGCAATTGCTTAGGCACGGTACACAACGTCGAACTCAAGTTCTTCAACGTTTTTCCACACTCAATCAGTAGGTTAAGTGTGGTCCCCTTCCAGACAGTTAAAATTGGGTAGTTTATGGCTCAACTTAGTCAGCTTTTTATTCCCCCTTGATATCCTCAAGTCCGAATGAATCCTTCACGCGTGTGTGTTTGAGGCTCTACGGCTGCAGCTCAAGGCAATATGGTTATGGGATGTGGCACCAACAGGTACGTCCATGCTGCAGCATGCTGGGCACAGGTGGGGGCACATTAGACGGGGCAAAGGCGCATGAGGGCAGGGTGAAAAAGGAAAAAAAAAAAAAAGAATCACAAGAGAACACCATTGTTTGGTTGTCGTAATCGTGAAACTAGAGAAAGGGGGGATAAGGGAGCAGGGTTGTAGAAGGTTCGGGGTATGCTTTTGCAGTGCAGTGGAGGAGCAGCTTGAGTATTAAGTGACGAGTCAAATTGCATACAGAATACAGAAAATCAGGGTGCAACTGTAACAAACGTTTTGAGTGCAGGCAATTTGTGTCGGCTCTTTAAGAGTGGTTGAGGAAAGGGGTGCTTGTGTCCAGAGATGCAACCAAGTCCCTCGTTCAAGTCTCACGTCTTCTTGGGCAAGTCAAGTCCCAAATTAACTCCAAGTGAAGTCATCATTAACATGCTGTAATTTTAGCTCCAGAATCAGATTTTAATAAACTCAAAAGCAAGCAATAGTTTTGCTTTCATAATAGCACTTTATTAGAATCAGATTCTGGAGCTAAAATTACAGCATGTTAATGATGCCTTGACTTGGGACGTGACTTGACCAAAGACACTTTACACTTGAACGAGGGACTTGGTCACATCTCTGCTCTTGCCCGACTTTCAGAGTGCTGGGTGTTGTGAGGGAGGTGCGTCTCTTAGCAGGTAGGTGAGGGGGCGTCCGAGTCAGGTTCATTGTGGGTGTAGTGGTTGGCATAGTGCGGAGGCTCTAGTTCATCCACCTGGGGTGGCTGCAGCGCCACCAGCTGGTCCTGGGGGATGTCTGCGGCGGCTGCTGCCAGGTTGGTGTTGGACTTGGACTTGACGCATTGGAAGTCCACGTGGCGACTCTTCCCCTCTTCTTTCTCCCATGACATGCGGATGAACGGACGCTGCACGTAATTATAGATCACCTCCGGACGCCCACCCGGACGTTTCTTCACCTTCTCCTTGTAGGTCGGGTAACCTGGAGGAGAAAACATCCTAATGAGGATCATAACGAACAGCCCGCAGACTCAATCTTTGTTTACGGCTCATATGCAAATATATTTGAACTTGACAATCACACTTGCGTGCTCATGTGTGTCTGCGGATGAGTGGCAAGACTGCTTGCAACACGTCTAGTGTGCGTGTGGTGTGACGCGTCGCGTATGCGTTGGGGTGACGCACATGCACCCCTCAAAGATTAATTATCGCAGCAGAATAAACTAAACATTCCAGGAGCCTACCTTCATGAAATTATTTTGATATATGCAGCATTTGAGGGATTGATCCCCGTTTTTAGTTCTGTGCACAAGAATAAATCACACGCACAAATTGACACGTGCGTCTATAGACGCTGTCAGTCAGGAAGGGTGCTCAAAATATCGCAGTGGCTTCGCATGCTCGCAGGCAGTGAGGATGAGATGAATGCTGTAGACCCAGAGCCTGTCGAGAACTGTGACGACAAGTGAACCTTACGTGATAGTGTTGTGGGTTAGTTAATTGTGTGTGTTACGGTGTGTTTCCACTGGATTTCGTCCACGGATCACACATTGCTAGACGCTTTCATTGGGTCTGGGAAAATCAGGCTCGCTGTCGATACGGAATCAATCAGCGCGGACGTGGAGGGAGTTTGTACGGGCTACGCAACATGGGCGGAGTTTGGTTGTCACACCTCCAGGCCGCTTGTCCCGACTAGTGCACTGTGACTGGAATACGCAATTTCATTGACACATTTTTTTTTACGGTTTCCAAACCTGGTTTTACCCCAATGCAAGCGTCTAGCGATGCATTGGTTCTGGCTCGCGAGGCTACGATTAGCGTGGGTGGGAATTAGTCTTTACTTCATCCATCAACTATCGGTGGGATCACCCAATGGCCACAGATCTCTCCGGTTCTCCAGGGAAGAACTCTGGTGCTACGTGGCGAGTCTGTTGCTTTCCCATCATCCCTCCTCATCCCCATCAACGGCTTCCCCAACAATCGCCTTCCGTGCCATCCTGAGGATTGCTAATACCCGCTCCTCACAATATCATGCTCCCAACTCTTAATATAGGTTTGCTACGACTTGCCTTCGATCGATGCATAACCTTTGAAATTTAGACACAAAAATCTAGAATTTTTGCCACCCATCAACTTTTCAATGGGTGCATGATTGCCTCATTCACTGTAACAATGGATATAGGACAGGAATGGCAGCTATATTGAAGAATGGTTTGGCCAGTTTTTCCAGACGAGTGGCCCTTGCCGTAATGGAGAGACTCGTCTACTCCTGTGATTATGAGAGGGGTTTAATATCCCTGGTTTTAACCATGACAGACATGTCAAAGGGTAGGAGGCAAAGCGGTGCCATGGTCCTCCTCAATACCCAGGAACAAATTGCTTAGGTACCAGAAGCTTAACAAAACCATTGCAGAAAAGGTTTGCCACTGTTTGTTACCCTTTTAATAAATTATATAATGAACATTCAATATAAAAATGGTAAACATTTAAAAAAAACTTTTGATTCTGGAACTTTGGGAGGCAAGTGCCATTTTCCAAAAGAGTGGGAATATGCACATCAAATTTAACGCTTCTTTACCAGAGTGAACTATTCTGAAAAATACAATGAATCTGCTGCACTGTATCTGAAGAACTGTAATACAACTTCAACTTCAATATATTTATGGGTAAAACAGGAAAAAAATACATTTTTGGGCCACCACCTTGGAAGTTTGCATGGCACACGCTGTTTTCCAAAAGAGTGGCCCTGCCAAATGTCATGCTTCTTCACCAAAAATAATTATTCTTTCACTAATCTGCTCCACTATTAGCCAAACGTGGTGTTCAACCCACCATAGGAATGCTATGGTTGTCTATCGTATGAGATTCTCGAACGTACTCCTCAATCTTTACTCCCATTAAATGACGAATGTAGAACATACCCTCAATGCCCAGTCGGATCTTCTTCAAGCCACGCTCCTTCAAAACTGATTTGGCGACATCTCTGTTTTCAATATACTTGAAGAATCTGTAGAGTTTGGTGCTGTAGATGACTGCAACACAAAATATTTCACTCATACATTTGTTTCTAGAATATCCGTTCTAGAAACTGAATGGCACTTAGCAGTCACATTTAATACATTTTAATACAAAACATTGCAAAAATGTAATGTTCCTCAGGAAGTAGAGATCCTCTTATTGTGACCCATTATGTTTGGATATACAGTAAATTGAATATTGAATATTTGGACAAGTTCAGTACAAAATGCATGAAACTCATTGGCAGCAATTTAAATCACTTAAATGATGTAAAAGTTGCATTGTAGGGGGATCAGCAGTGGCAGAGTGGTTAGGGCCAACAGTCACGTACGTCATAGGTCCGCGCCGTCAGCTTGGTGACGTAACCAAAAACGGCAGCTTCAACAGCCAGAATTAAGCAAACCGACAAGCCGAGAAGAAGGAAGTACACAAACGTAAGTAGCTTTTTTTTTTTATAATTTAACTGTTTGAACAGTTTTAGGTTGTGATGAGATACGGCATGTTGGAACACTGAGCCCCGGCAGCGCGAGTGACAGAAAGCTCTGCTGCCCCAGTCGCTCGGGGCTCGACTGGAACCCCTCCCAAGTCGGCAGTGACGGTGCGGGGCAGTGGCACTGTCTGTCAATCGCACTGCCCGGTGTTCCAACATGCCGTTTGCTAGCACAACCTAAAACTGTTAACATTTTTTAAAAATAGATACTTTCATTTGTGTACTTCGCATACCGACTATTTTTTATTTCTCAATAAAAAAATGAAAACTTGCGATTTCTATTAGATACAATATTTGGCCATTGAAACTGATCTTGCGTTTATACTCACTCTGTGAATACTCCTCTCCCATCTGGGGTGGGTACTCCTGATCCCAGTCTACTACATCATCGTCTGTCAACACGACGATATGACACTCCCTCTCCCCCCTCTGGGCACTGGTCACCATCAGGGGGACCACCATCTTCTCCAGGTAGAACTCAAACTGACCTCTGGCTCCGTCGTTTGACAGCTCGTGCATCAACGCACCTGGCAAAGTAAAGTGAGGAAGTCCATTAGATGACAATATAGTTACTAGCTATGGTTGGTTATATGGTTACTCGCCATGGTTGGTTATATGGTTACTAGCTACGATTGGTTACATTCAACGTAGGTTTTGGTAGTGAATGGGCACCACAGATGCAAAGAACTAGAAGTCAATGTGGTAAATCGGATTCTGCTTGAAACTCTACTTTTCTGAATTATTTCCCATTGCATATTTTATGTGTGAATATCCAATATTGCAGGCGACATATGTATAGAAAGTAATGAATAGATCTAATAAAATTTGTCTTTTATCAGAAATTACCATTTGATCTACAGTCAATGTCAGTACACGGCCGCCACCTGTTGGCAGATAATTATGTCACCCACCACTGATTTATTGTGCATGCACAAATGTCTAATTATTCACTAAACCAGTAGCACTCAAACATTCACCAAGGCCATAGGGTCATTCCGGTATTTTTGTGAAGAACCCTTGAAAAATAAAATATTCTGTGGTAACAATTTCATTAAAATCCGTTCATAACTTTTGTTTGGTCACCTCTATGCAGCATACATACTCTACTACTAACCCTGTCAATTAAAAAAAACTGGGGAAGAGGTGCCTGCAGGTGAAAACATTTAATAATAATAATAATAATAATAATAACTAGCAGTATGTGTGGCAACCCATTATTAATACAAGTGCTCCTAGATAGCGCGATTGTGATTGACCCATAGACTGTAATCCCACTGGCGAACATGTCAAGTTGCCAACTAAATTTCCCAGCGGCCCCATGTGACCCGGAAATCTGGTTACGTGACCGCGGTAAGCAGCTAGCAATAAGTTGGTGATTAAGTATGATTATGTCACATATAGGCTACGGAAATGCACCAAAATGTAATTGATTCTTCTGTGTGTCATTTCCAACAACTTTCATCCAGATCCGTACACAACTTTTTCAGTTATCTTGGAAACAGACAAACCAACCAACGCTACCAAAAACATAACCTGCTTCGCGGCGCAGGTAAAAATAATAAGACAGCCATCCTAGCTACAGTGAGTCAATGAAGAGAGAAAAGCCATCAGTAATAATTGGTAAAAATGAGCATACTTACTGAGGTCTCTACATTTGATGGTGCTGTAGTCAAATGATATACACAGATAGTCGCACGCCTCCCGCAACTCAGGGATAGAGATCCCATCAGGACACCGGATGACTCCACACTTATAGTAGTCCTGTTGATATGAAGTGGAATGGAAATTGTTAAATGTAAATTATAAAGTTACGTTTCCCCATATCTTGCATGTAGCATTAGCATGTTCAAAGTTCTAATTCATTATTAAATATTAATACATATTTATTCAACATTTTCTTTCTATGTCTGTTTTTTAATACTTACCAATATGGCCCGGAACACTGTGGAACTGATGCCATCAGCAACTTCATACTCGCCCTTGTCATTAGGCCTGGTGAAGTTATGTTCTCTTCCTGAGCCGAACATTCTGGAGGAACGAAGGTTGAAGTTATTACTACACATTCACAGTAAAGTTAGCATCCACTGCAGAATTAGTTTTGTAGCCCTGGTTATTGGGAACAACATTTATTAAAGCACTGAATAATAATGAACAGTGAATTCACAACCAAACAGGGACTACACGTTCAAACAAAATCTACTCATCGGGACTCCTAGCAAGAGCGTTCAAAAACTGCAATACATCCAGAACACACACAATCATATAACACCCACCCTCCATACACCACTGGCTTCCTGTTTCATTCAGCATCAACTATAAACTGGCTTTGGTAACCCACCAATCCATCCACGGAACTGACCCGCCCTACCTCAAAGACCTCCTTGCAGCCAGGCTACCTTTTCTTTACCCGTTTCTGATGTGCTTCTTAACCTGTTTATCTGTTTTGGTGTGTTTTTATGTTTTCATTCTTTTGTTGCACCTTTAGATTGTTTTTAACAATGAAAAGTCCTTTATAAATAACATTTATTCCCCTTGAATATACTTAATCTATGCTCATCATTTCTTGGTCATACACTGAAAATGACGTGGGTCATTGGCCGAGGATGAATTTGATGGCGTTCCAGCAGGGTGGCGATTTCATTATAGTTTCTATACAACTAGGGGGATGAGGTGAATAAATGACTGTTGCACAATTTCAAAAGAAACACAACTGTTCATTATTAAGTAATTGTGTTCTACAGCATTAATTAAAGTACATGGTAATGTAAAAAGTAATATTGAATGGCTGTAACCGTCTTATCATCCGGCTGCATTTGGGTTCTCGGGAGTGATAAGTGAACTTGTTGTGAGTAGTTTTCTATAGGAAATTAGGAATGCAACATACTATAATGATGGCGTAGCCCACGTGGAGGAGAGGGCAGGGGCATGCGGGATGGTGGGCGAGATAGGGAGGAGATACACCTAGAATCGAGTCGACACGACGCTAAGCTCAGCCCATTGCCAAGCTTCATCCAGATTGCATTTATACAGGCGTGACGGTGACGGACATGTCACGAAGGGCGTTTTACCCACAATGCCTCACGGCCGCGGCAGGCACCATTCCCTACATTATAGGAATGCAGCATACCAAAACAGGTCCTCTCACATCAATATGCATCTTGATGTTCACACCGACATACCAGCGCTTGTGAACACATAAGCGAAAAAGTGAATTACTTAAGCAGACTGCAGGTTAACGAACGCCAAGGGTGACAGCATGCCAGGATGACAGGAAGCGCAGCCTCCTGTAGACAGTAACGCCGCTTGCAACGACTTGGTTCCACTATTTATAACCGCTGTTTAAAGTCTATATTTTAATACCCAGTTACATACAATGATACTTTTACGATTCTCACCCAGTCCCATGGCTGTAGAAAAGTACAAGAGCAATTAAATTCGGATTGTTTCAATTTTTGAAGGCATGACTATTTCCCTGGTTATTAATATATAACAGCCAACTGTACTTGTACATTGCCCATTGTCCAACTCAAATTCACTAAGGAAGACGTAAACAAGAAGCTCCATTGTCCTTTTGCACTCAAGCTGTCTTGTTTTGTCTCTTGTTGAGACATGGCCAGGTGCCAACAAAAATTTCCCCTGTCCAACAATAGATATGATCTCATGGCCAGGATATGAAATGACAGCCAAAAAGCCGTTGAAACTTGCATAAAGGCAATGTGCAAGTGCAAGGCGCAATGTGGTGAATTGTCGGTGAAAGAACCAAGACATGTACAAAATTACGAGCAAAACATAACTTATGAAGATACAAAACAACAACAATAAGGGTAGAGCGCAGTGGCCGAGCGGGTAGAGAGCGCGTCCCCCAAACCATAGTTCGAACGTTGCTGCAGGTTCAAATCCCCTGTCCGGCTTTTCTGCAATGTCTCTCCTCTGACTCATTTTTTTGTAGTCATCATCATAGTTCACTTTCTCCGCTTGTAGCAGAATGTGCACCAACAAGTTTTTTGTAGTGTGGTAGGTAAAAAAAATTGATTCAGGTGCATTACCACTTATATTCGCCAGATGGCACTAAATGTCACCACTCTGGCCTCATGAGAAGGCGGCGAACAAAAGCTGCAACATTTATTGCGCTTTTTGTCAGAAATCTGCATTTTTTTAAAGATATACCCGTGGTCTGGGGGTATCAATAAAGAATGCTATCAGATGGAAACAAGCATTTTTTTTCTGATTATGAAGGAAAGTCTGAAGTTTCCTTTTCTATGTGTTTTGCTGACAACGACACAGAACTTAATTTTCTATGAATCTTGAAAAAAAAACACCTTGCACTGGGAAGTGAAATTGAGCAGACAAAGCAGACTTATGTTAAGGTATTCTTCATAGAAAGGAAGGTGATAAGTTCAAGGAGAAAAATGATTCCTTACCTGCCCAACATTGTATTGGGGTGTGCAATAAAGATTGTGGGATCCACCACAAAGCGTGTGTTGTCCACTATCAAGGTGACTCTCTCCGAGGGCCTCATGCTGCGGGGACCACTCTCCTTGCTACCCTCATAGACCACCACCATCTCCCCATTCATGGTGTTCTTAAAAGGCCCATCGGTGTTGAAAACTGGGGCTGGTCCGCTGGAAGTAGCCCTGGTGGGCCGCGGACTGCCAGGGCGGGATGGTGGGCCACCATCACGTTCTGTTAATACAAGCAGGCGTGTGGGTTAGTGCTGCAATAGTAAAAGAAATTGACAACATATATATATGTAAGGTAGTGGCTTAAGTGCGCCAGCAGGTGGCACCAGAGTTTGCCTGGGTTCATAAAATGAGGCATTTTTCCCTGTGGCACCATAGTTGGCAGTGACCATGCTGCTGCGGCTATTTTGTATTCAGTCTTGCCTGTGCTTCTGAAAAGGTGACACCAAACTACAATAAAAAGGTCTCAAACTCGATCATCACCAGCCAGTGTGTCCGACTTTCCTTCGCATCAATGATTTAAAACCATCAATCAAAACAAAAACGAAAGAAGTATTATTCAAAATAAATGCACCTTATTCAGTTGGCTAGTTCTTATTAAAAGTAAAACCCTTTTTATTTAACATGAGATATCAGTATTGGATCGGAAGTAAGATAGGGGGAGGGAACACCATGGAGGGGGGGTCTCACCCAGGGCGTCATTTCAGCTAGCACTGCCCCTCCATAAACACACTGTTTATTAATAATAATAATAATAATGATTTTCTAATTTCTAGTAGTTCACACAGATGTTCACACATCATTGAAGTCAATTACTGGAGTCATGGATAGCCATTTAGTTATATGGAAATGTATACAAATGTATAGAAACATACACACACACACATACACACGTATGTGTGTCCTGTTCAACAAGCTGCCTGTTAATACGCGGGAGGAACAGAATGTACTGAGACAGCAAACAGAGTAAGCCACACCCAGCCATTAAAAAAGCCTATACAGAAACATATTGCCCCATTCATACCATTATGGTACAGTGTCACTTCATTGTGCCATGCCCCATTGTGTGTTGTGCCATTGTGGTTATGTCCACATGCCGGTGATTGGCCTTCAGACCATTAGAGGCAAGAACAGACAATAGCTCGTCGTACTCTTACATTTTATGCAACACAAACAAGGCCAGTTAGTTACCACCAAAGACGACTAAAACAGTTGCAGAAAGTTGCAGAGGAGTGTTGCAGCAGTGTGAGCAGTGTGAATCAAACAGTTGCAGCTAGGGCTGCAACGACTAGTCGATTAATTGGTGACTAAACGATTATGAAATTAATTGACAACTAATGCAATTATCGATATTCACCAAGGACCTGAATCATAATTTTCAGCAGTTTTTCGCTGACACCACCACAAATTTGATATTACTTGATACGTTTCTGAAAATCAAAATACGATTAATATTATTGATAAAGAAACATGATTGTGAAGAAAACCATAAACCAAAATATTAGCGTATAAATTAAGTAGTAATTAACTTAATTGTTGTACATTTATTTCTTTATTAAATTATTTTTTCCGGCGTCAGTGCCGTTTTTCCATCTTTTATTGGATAGGATTAGTCGGAAACGGGGTTGAAGACATCAGGGGTAGACATTGCAGACAAGTCGACGAGCGTAGTCGAACTAGCGATCGGAAATGGGGTTGAAGACATCAGGGGTAGACATTGCAGACAAGTCGACAAGCGTAGTCGAACTCGCGACACTGCAGACCCTGCGGTAGACGCAGCGCCATGAATGGGGTCGCGTTAGGTGCGGTGTCCATAACCACTCGGCCAACGCGGACCCCCAAATTGTTGTACATTTCTTTGCTAACATTAACCAAAATTGACTACATTTTAAGTTGACAAGATTCATTTCTGTGTCACTTAATATTTTGTGGAATTCTTCAAAAGGAAAAATGTTTAACCAATTAATTGACTAATTGTTTCAATAATCGGTAACTAATTGACTATTTAAATAATCAGCTAGGCTCAGGAAACCTCAGGCATTTGCAAAGGATTTAATTTGTTCATTCACAGCACCAGCACTGCAGACAGTTTCAAAATTGTGACCAATCTGCGGAAAGTTCCTGCCGCGTACGTTCATGGGATACCACGTGGCGTCAATGCATACTGGCCTAACGGAAGGTACATAGGACTGTCCCGTAAACCGAACGGAAACGATAGAAAAGATGCAGACTTTTTGATGGGAAGAGAGAAGATTAAAATAATGAATTGTTGACTTTCACTTTCGATCTGGCTCTTTTTTTGTGTGTGTGTTATATTTTAAGATTTCCCCCGGGGAATCCAGCGACTGCAACAGGCGTCGTGACTAGAACCAGTTCGAGGGGTTCAGAACCTGACCTTCGCGAATGCACGGGCCCAGTTTCTCAAGCCCCGCATCCGCCACGGCTGTTGATACCCCAGGGTGTATGCACGGGCCGACGACTGTCAGAATCAATTCCTATGAGTGTTGGAGGGGGGGGTCATAGCATAGTCAGACACAGTCAACCTCTGGGTAGACACACCATAATCCTTGTTCACCCTGAGCACGACCGATCTGACTAATTTGTTCAAATTTAACTTAGCACCAGTAGATAATTAAATGTTTTTTGTGGTAGGCCGCTTCCTGCTCATTTAAAAACAATCCACAATTTACAAACCATCTGGATGCACCTTATGCAACGTTGGCAGGTGTGGGGGAAATAAAAACGGAGTGAGACAATCCACAAACAACAGATCTTGTACAAAGGATGCGTTTCCAGCCAATGACAACAATGACAACAATCAACAATGATTCTAATGAGAATTTTTCAATTTGTTTCAGATTTCTTAAAGAAAAAAGGACAAAATATCTCAAAACTAAACTTTGCAAATGGTGTCCATCTTTCTAATTAAGTAGAGACAGCTCACGTGTTGGCTTAGGATTAACACAATTACGAATTTATATACATTTTATTTACCCATATAACTTGAAACCAGACCAGCAAAATCATTAATCGATGCCGATGTTTACAATGGAAATATGGATGATTTTACTTTTTACAAAAATCCTCAGAAATAAATAATCAGATTTCAAATTCATTTCTTTGCACAGCCATACTCACCAGTAATGTGTTGTCTTGTGGGGGAAGTGATGTTTCGTATGCAGGGGGTCAGCTGGTTCTCCACACCTGCACTGTTTCCACTATGAATGTTCATCTTGGGATCACCTATCAATTTCAACAACAATAGATAGCCATTTAACTTTAAGCCCATAGAAGGTCCATGAATGAAGACATGCAATGTTTCTTCTTCTTTATTAAAACACAGAAAGTTAGAGTCTAGCTTTATCCAGTCTGAAGATAGGAGAGTGCCAACACAGCACGGCATAAAGTATTTTACGATGCTAATTGTTTAG
>OMKY01087933.1:0-15173 GCA_900302395.1 Bregmaceros cantori | reverse complement strand
GTATATGTATATATACACATTATATATATATATATATATATATATATATATATATATATATATATATAATTTATATATTTATTTTTTTATTTTTTTTCAATGACATAATCGATCCGATTAATGAGATTAATCAATTATGAAAATAATCGTTAGTTGCAGCCCTACTCTCCTCCTCTGTGAGAGGAACACTCCTATTCTACGAGAGGAACACTCTCCTCCTCTACGAGTAACACTCCTAATCTACGAGAGGAACACTCTCCTCTTCTACAAGAGGAACACTGTCCTCCTCTATGAGAGGAACACTCTCCTCTTCTACGAGAGGAACACTCTCCTATTCTATGAGAGGAACTCATCTCCTAAATAACTGTATTTACAGTAAATATTGTAAAGATTTTGGGGCCCGATTGGCCCCAAACTGTTTAACAAATAAGGTTAATAAATTAACCTAGGGCATATTCCCATGTCTACGTTAGGGGTTCTTAACCTTTTTTGTCCCAAGTACCGCCTTTTCCAGCCCAAAGAAACTCCTTAATTTTATTTTGTCAGCTCTGGATGATATTCAACTCCAGCCCATTGATTTCTCCTTCAAGATAAAAAGGTAATGACTAATACACAATGATACACTGATTATTTGAATGTTTATTTTATGTTTGTAAGCCTCTATTACTTTTGGTAGGGTTTTTGCCGATTGATACAGACACGAGCGGCTTTTCAGAGGTTTTAACGCAGGGAGCAGGGCCCTTTGTTCTGCTGTTTGCTGTGACCAAGGTGGCACACGCAAGTGTGGATTAGTGTACGCAGTGTTGCCATCAATTCAAGTGGCAAATGTATGGCCCTTAGCAAATAAACTGGACAAGCTGCACTTGCTGTGCACGAAAAAACAGGACTTTACACGGGCGTCGACACTCTGCTTTACAGACCTGGCTAACGGAGCCCAGACCAAGCTGTTGACATTCCAAGCAACCGGCTGGTGCGCATGGATGTCTAGAAAATAGGTGGCGCTGGCTTGGCATTCTACATAAAAGACTAGCTTACACTATGAGAGGTGAACACATTTTGGACCACTGCTACACTGTCATCCATGACGCCTCTCTGGATATGCTGGACATTTGTGTGACTAACTGTCCTGTTGCTGTGTTGTATTGTTGTTGGTGCTGTGTTGAATTGTCTTGTTGTTGCGCGATGGCAATGAAATTTCCCAATTGGGGATGAATAAAGTAATCAATCAATCAATCAATCAATGGTGCGCATCAAGGGGGCAGCCATCTTGTGAATTTTAACTACCTTGGATTCAACTCTCCCAAGACCCCTGATTCTGGGGTGCTTGCGGACCCCAGTGCTGCCGCCACAATTGAAAGCATTGCCGAAAACTACCATCTGTGTGTTCTAGCTTACCTACTAAGTTTCAGGTTGAAAAAGCTACTGTGAGCAACTCAGAGCTACACCACCCAGTTAAATGTTTAGTCTCGATGAAATCATTCCAACTCTTTTTGGGATACTACTACAGCTACTGCTTACGTTAACAACTGAGATACATAACTACATTTATTACAAATTGACTTTACTCAGCACACCATGATTATGTGTTTTACTGACTATATTTTTCTTAATTTGCATTTTTAGGGGAATACAACATGTAATTTGTATTATAAATCTTCTTTGTATATTTATAATTTGCAAACAACCCATCCAGAAAAACAAAGATATAAACAAAAACATTTTTTATCTGATTATTCCATTAATCAATGTAAATGTTGCCAGAACACTGACATATTCCATAGCCACAGCCCTACAACCCAACTTTCTACCATGGTGACCCCAGGGACTGTGCAGGACAGTGATGGGGCGGCTGGCTCCAATAATAATTATAAACAATCACAAAAATAATAGGGTTGTTCAGGCACAATCTATGTCCCAGTCTGGGTGGAAAGACTACACCATCGGAGGGAGCAGGTCAACAACAGGATGTAACCCTATTGACAGCCAGAGAGAGCAGGGATTGGCCCCCAGGCTAAATTAGCTGAATTAACTCGGATGGTAATCTAGTTACATTACAGCTACATACACAACTAGATTTGCTAGCATGCACATTTACTTACATTATTGCTACATACACAGCTAATTTAGCTAGCTATAGCGTGTCATGTAGTTACATTCTGAGCTAACTGGACAGCCAAATTAGCTAAATTAGCTACCATGCTTATGCAGCTACATGCAGAGCTACACATACAACTAAAGTATAATTTATTATTATATAACTATTCTATTATTATTTTATTTTTACCTGCTCCGGGCCGTAGCCGCGAAGCAGTTTGTGTTTTAGCCACATGGTTTGACCCCTCGATAACTGAAAAAGTTGTGCACGGATATGGATGAAATTTTGCAGAGTTGTTGGAAATGACAAAAGAAAGAAGTGGTTAATTTTTTAGTTTTTGGTGCATTTCTGTAGCCTATAAGTAACATAACCATACTTAATCACCAACTTACCGATAGATCGCTGTGCGGTCACATGACTAGACTTCCTAGTCCAGGAGCCGCTGGGAAATGTAGTTGGCATGTTTCGCCGGTGGCATCTATCGCAATTGCGCTTCTCTACAAACATCGCATTGATAATGGGTTGCCACACATACTGCTAGCACTAACAGTACTATGTTTTTGTACCACTACGGCACAGGTTTGCAATCTCTTGCGTGCTTCTAGTTTATTTTATTTTCTATTATTCTTTTTTATTATTATCATTAACTTTTTAAAATATTATTAACAAGAGTTTTGTACTTCCATTCTGCTAATGGTATGTGGCCTTGTCTGTGTCCTCTTGTTCGTGTACAGCAGCTGCCGCTGCCTCTGGGCTTTGAGGGTCAATGTGACTCAACATGTCATAACTCTTGGCATGGACATAAGACACGGTTGCCATGAACGTTTCTCTTCACAGTGGGAATGCCTTGGCCATCCAGGTCTGCTCACCATGAGCAGAAAGAAAGAAAGAAAGATTCTGTGCTGCCCAGTAGCTCAGTTGGTTAGGCAGAGCGCTGGAAAGCATGCATATGCCTTAATGGCGCGGTGATTCGGTGGTTCGAATCTGGCCACCGACATATTTCCCGCATGTCTGCCCCCCCATCTTCACCTGTTTCCGCTAACCCTAATAAATAAAGTTTGGAAAAAAAAAAGCCTGAATGGGCTGGAAAAAACGTTTTTTTTTAAAAAGAAAGAAAGATTCCCATTTATATAGCGCTTTTCTACCACATAGTGGCACTCAAAGCGCTTTACAGTGTCCTCTCAATCTCACATTCACACGCCAATGGCGGCTGCATCCATACAAGGCACTCGCCACAACCCATTGGGAGCAATTTGGGGTTCAGTGTCTTGCCCAAGGACACTTTGGCATGGAGACTGTCAGAGCTGGGATTCGAACCACCAACCTTTTGGTTTTCAACCCTCCAGTCATTGGAACGGACGCTCTACCAACCGAGCTACAGCCACACCAGCAGAGTGCAGGATAGCAAGATATGTTTTTCTTCTGTGTTCAGACATGATATGTAGATACAGTATTCCTCCCCAGGCAGTGTCAGTCTGTGAGGGCTGTTGGATCAGCAGCCTGTTCAGAGATGGCACTGGAAGATCATTCCTCAGCGAGTCTGGCTCAGTCGGGGGAACACCACATTCTAATACAGGGGATACTCAGGGTTCTCTTCATCAGCGAAGAACACCAGATTAAAAATACAGGGGGTACTCTCATGGGTGCTCCCCATCAGGAGGAATTTCAGGGGGGAGACCAGATTTTAATACAGATGGTGCTCTGGGTTCTCTCCATCAGGAGGAACATCAGGGGGAACACCAGATTCGAATACAGGGGATGCTGTGGGTTCTCCCCATCAGGGAGGAACACCAGATTCAAATACACATGGTGTTCTGGGTTCTCCCCATCAGGGAAGAACACCGGGGAGAACGGCAGATATTAATACAAGTGGTGTTCCAGGTTCTCTACATCAGGGGGAGCACCAGATTCTTCCGGGTTCTGTCCATCAGGGAGAGAGTGGGGAAAGCAGGCCTGCAGCACATGACAGTGAGGGGAAGCAAACTTATGACGCAGCATGTGCTGTGCCACAGTATATGTACTGTATGCAGCCGTATAACCAACTGCTCCACAGACCCAGCGTGGTACACCAGATTCTAATTCAGCAGGGTGCTCCGGGGTCTATCCATCAGGGAGGTGTGGTTCACAGGGGTGGAGGGAGATTTGGCAGAAGTAGTCTGTAAGTTTCTGTCACTCACAGTTCAGTGAGAAGCACATCACTACCATCATGAGCTGGTATCACCTTGAGACACAATATGCCCTCTCTGTCCCACTTTCGGAAAATAAAAATATGATAAATCACTCAGATGTCAAAATTTAGAATCATACAAAATCACAATATTGGATATTATCGTCTTTTTATTTGTGACTGTATTTTCATTTAGAAAATTAAAATGTAAGGGGGCATGCGGTGGCCGAGCGGGTAGAGAGCGCATCCCCCAGACATTAGGTCAAATCCCCTGTCCCGCATTTCTGCAATGTCTACCCCCGACTCTTCATCCCAGTTTCCGATTTAATCCTGTCACTATCTCTCTCAATAAAAAGAAAAAAAGAAAAACGGCACTTGCGACTGATATGGGCAGGTTACTACTAGGCATGAACTGAAGTGACCTTGCTACAGGTCCCTGGGGAAGAAGCGTCAGTTACCTCGGGTGATCTGGTCAGGTCAGGATGACCAGAACTGGGGTCAGGACTATTGATTGACATTACCAGAATATGCATCATGATGTGTTGACAAGGCAAATATTGGGGTTGTTTTGATGTCCCTTGTTTTTGAAGAGACATATATATATATATATATATATATATATATAGCCCTTGTGAACCTTCATTAAATCAGTTCTTCATTCATCCTCATCCAAGAGACTCCTGGTCCTACGCCATAATTTCTGAGTGAGATTCCACTGTGACTCTGAGTTTGAGCTGTCCTCCTAAGCCGTCACTCTCGCCAAGGTGCCAAGCTAGCCACGTGCTCGGCCCGGCCAGCAGAGAGGTCCGAGGCCCCAGCCGGAGCTCAGGTCTCCCTGAGACCAACAGCGTGCCCAGACGACGCCTCTGCTTGGGTCAGCCAAACGGCCCAACCCCCAGCCAGAGCAGCAGATTGCGGAAGCGCCAGCCCAAGCCCTGTTCCTCGCCATCTTGGTGAGAACTTGAGGAATTGAGAGCCACTAGATCAATAAGATCCGGGTTAACCGTATCACGCCCCAAAAAATTATTTAAAAACATAATTCAATGAAAATATACAGTGTGACCACTTTTGAACTGCATTTTCAGATTTTTTTAGAAGAATAAGAATAAAAGTTTTTTACTGGATTCCTGGACACCAGTATCTACCTCTGAAGCAAAACTAGCAGAATATATTCTGTAAATCCGATTTACTGTGCTATTATTATTGGCAGAGACTTTGGGATTCTGCATTCCCTCAAAGTTTATTAGTGTTTACATCATCTATTCATACCATTTTGGCGAGTTAAGGAAGGGACGCTCTTCATGCGCAATTCTAAATCTACTAAATACATTTTTCTACAACAGCAAAGAGATTTT
Source organism: Bregmaceros cantori (assembly GCA_900302395.1). Taxonomy (NCBI): domain Eukaryota; kingdom Metazoa; phylum Chordata; class Actinopteri; order Gadiformes; family Bregmacerotidae; genus Bregmaceros; species Bregmaceros cantori. Next base: position 9,556 of record OMKY01087933.1, on the reverse strand, counting down.
CACCTCCATGTGGTGCATTGATGCACTTTTATTCACATGTGAACTAAGATAATAATGCAATAGATACAGAGCAGGGGAGGAAGAGGGAGCGGAGGAGAGTCGGTAGGGAGAGAAGATATGGAAGGAATTGACCTGAAAGCCGCTTTTTCTCTTTGTTGCCCTGTTTAAATGGGTTATTCGTTTTCAGAGTTTGGTATGCACCTCAGTCCTCCTCACCCCTCGCTGTCCTCTGCTTTAGTCAATCAGAAAAGCATGCACCCCCACCCCTCCCACACACACACGCGCACACACACACACCCGCACATGCCACCAATGATAAATGTATGCAATTGGAAGTGAAACTTCACCTGCCCGAGCACCTACCGGCTGCATGTGTGACACTGCAGCTGGAGGTTGTGCATATTGTACCTGTGGCCAAGACCTCTGCCTCCTCTGCCTGCACCAAATGACTACCGCCCAATAGCCCTCACATTGGTGATCGCAAGGCTGGTTTTAAACGACCTGAAAGAGATCACAGGCTCCAAGCTCCCCCTACCAGGCTAACAGTTCTGCAAATGATGCGGTCATTGTACGGGTCTAACCCCTGTCACCTGATCTCTCCTATACCAGGATCCTGTTCATAGACTTTAGTTCGATCTTCAACATAACTGAACCGAACAAACTCCACTCTCACAGCTCTCTGTGCCTGACAATACCCGCCAGTGGATACATAGGTTTTTGACAAACAGGAGTCAACAGGTCAGCCTGAACACATTACATCATCCCCGCGATACACCAACACCAGCATGGCAAGGAACATTGCGTCTGACCCCCCCCACCCCGTGCAGCACCTCTTCTCTACCCTCTGGCAGGCGGTTCCACAAAGACTACAGCAACAACTTCTTCCCATCTGCAATAGAGTGCAGCCACGCCATTCATACAATGGCTGTTAATCTCCCCTCACTTTTACTGTATTTTGTGATTTAAATTCAATGGAGCAAGGCTGCCCTGCTTGGCCAATGTGAGTGTGCCCTCGACTGCATCTGAGATTCTAAAGAGAGTCTCTTCTGCTGTCAACAGAAGAGAAAGCATAGATTTTTTTCTTGCACGTGCATGTCTATAGATCGAGCCTATTTCAAACTTTTTCCAGACATAAGGCACACTAATAAAGACACATTAGGAAAGAATTAGAGAGAGAGAGAGAGAGAGAGAGAGAGAGAGAGAGAGAGAGAGAGAGAAAGAGAGATAGAGAGGGAGAGGAAGAGAGAAAGAGATAGTGGACTCTAATACATACCAAAATTCCAACATTGCAAAGGCTTGCTTTGTGGCAGTTGAGAATATCCGGTGTAAGGATTATACATCACGCTTAAGGATTGAATATTACATTTAAAAAAAAAAGTCAACAAATATTCTACCTTACACAACTATCAACTAATCTAATTAATTTTGTAGGCTGACACAACCAACATTAATCCATATAGGCGCACTGGACTATGAATGTATTTTTTTCTGCGCAAGTGCCGTTTTCTCATTTTACTGAAAGCATTGGTGTGAAAGGGGGGATGAGAGAACAGGGACGAGCGGACGTGCAGTATATGACCATGAGAGGAAGCAACCTCACAGCGCGGCCCTGCTTTTTTTTGAGAGAATTAAAGACCTTTAAGTGTGCCTCGTGTTATGAAAAATGTGGTAATTGCAATTAACACAGTAACCGTTCAAAGCTGATTTGGTGATGAGGGACTTGAACAGAACTTAAACGCAGATAGCTTTAATATGATGACTATAATATACTAATGTAACAATGTCAAGAATATGATAAATTGGGAAAAGTCTGGGTCTGATGGTGCCGTTTAGGAATGTACATGGAACACTGGACTTTCCCCTGGCATGCCACACATGCCATTCTAACCATGTAATATTAGACTTAATCCACTGCCTCTCAGAGCTGCCACGAGGAAGAGGCTGATAGATCTAGATCTATAGGACGTTCATTAAAACAAGTTACCATAACTGGAGATGGATCCAATTCAACCTTTCAAAACAAATCAATTCACCCATACATTCATTCAAGAGCTGGGCAATATGCACAACAAAAATCCATATTGCAGTATTGCATGCAGTTCACCTCAGTATTTATATCTATATCTGTATTTATTTTGGTATTTCTAATAATAGCATTTATTTTTTGAATGAAAGTTTGGGTCTGATCCATCATTTGGTGAAAAATCAATTTTACAAGTATGTTTTCATATATTGATATGCTGGATGGACCACTCAATAAGGACCACAACACACACAACACATCACACAACTCAGTGCAAGTTTAAAACCGGTAGGCAGACAAATAATTGTTTGGGCTACAACCGCAACCCGACCAAGGTTTATCTGTGAGCTCTGTGAGTTCAGTTGCAGTCTGTGCATCTCTATTGCCGACTGCAGGGGAGGAATTTCACTTTGGGAAGAAAAATATGCATCTAGAAAAATATAAATGTCCTCCTCCATACACGCATACCCTCACACACAGACACAGACACACACCCACACACACACCGTTTTTAAGTGATGCAGCTTTCCCAAAGACTCCTCAACCATCCAAACTCCATCGATGGTCTATGTATACTAACAGTTCTATCACACATACAGACGTACCCAGTCCTCAAAGTGCCGGGTCCCGTTCTGAAGCAGGTCATCCAGTTGGATGGTGCAGTTTGCCACAAAGTCATCGTATCCAATGGGTGCATCATGGAAGACGGAGAGTTCCAGGCAGCGTGCTCCGTGCACCTTGAATCAAATCACATCACACTTTATTCATATTTATTCAAATAGCACTGCCTTAATGTAGCTAATATAGCTATATTAGGATATAGATAGAGCTCTTTTACAGTCAAATTCCAAAACAATTCCAACTACGGATGTCGATGATTAATTGATAAAATACATTTGATCCATAGGTGCACGCTGTAAGAAAAATATCTTCCTTAAGTCCATAGTTGATTCATAATATCCTAATAGCTTCAAGTGCATTATGGAATGAAAACCCAAAATATTATTGACATAATTTATTAACACTTTAATTTTTCAACTGCTACCGTGTTGTTAATAACGTATCTAGGACTGCAACTAACGATTATTTTGATCATTGAATAATTGCTCATTATTACTGAAAGTTAATTGATTCAACGGTTAATTATTCACTTAGATTATTAGCGTGAATTATTATTCAAAATTTGCAATATTGATATTGCAAACTTTTTTGTTTGCCTTTCAACACTCATTGCTAACATTTCTATTTTTTAGTATTAGCATGGAAGACCATACTCTTCTGTGCTAAATTCTACTATATTGGGCTTTCACCCAAGTTTACGTGTTGTCCTCATTGTTTCAAGACCATGACACTGAGCATGGAGACTGGCATTTGGAAAAACAAATATTAAACACGTTTGAGCGAAATGGGCCAAACAAGGAAACGATTAATCACTGCCGATTAATCGATTAGTTGGCGATTATTTCAATAATCGACTATCATCGATTAATCGATTGTAGTTCTAAACGTATCTAGTCATGCAGGTTAAAAGTCCTGCTGTGCATGGTACCGCACCATATTATCTAGCAGTTCCAAGAAAGTCTAAACAAAGCTGGTGATTAATCGACTAATCAACTGATGTAATGAGTTATTAATCGAATAATACATTAACCAACTGGGAATCAAATGGGTCCTTTGAGCGATCTTTGGCTTCTTCTCTTCAGACACATTCAAACAGAATGCAGTCGATAACAGCATTAAAACTAAGTAATCCACATACAATTGAATTACATCACATGCCTGCTAATGCTTGACGTTAGTCCACAATCTGGCTCAAAGACAGCTGAAATTGTTTGAACAAAATTTGGTGAGAGTGTGGCATAGTGAAACAAATTTGATGCTGACCACACCATGTCCACACGTTGCTATGGTTACTGAAAACTGTAATACATGGTTTCACAAAGAGCTGCAACCGATGAATTGATTAATGATGATAATCGATTATTGAATTAATCGCCAGCTAATTTGATAATCGATTACTCAGCAGCAATTAATAACGTTGTTTTGTCCGTCTTCCGCTCAGACATGTCAAATATTTGTTGCTCCCTTTGATCCTGAACACTGTTGAGCCCCACAGCTACACAAAAAGTATGCTTGGGTGAAAAACAATGTTATAACCTTGTACAGAACAGTAGGCTCTTCCGATACTAAATTGGGAGAGCGAATTAAATCTAATACTAAATTGGAAATGTTTGTGCGCTATCTGCAACAAGTGTTAGCAATATTAATTATGTTTTGATTTAAAACTCTTAAAAAACAAAATGTTAAAGGAAAGATTAACAGATGAATCAATTGGTAGCATTTAAAAAATGGCCGATTAATCGCCATTTTCAACATCATCAACATCATTCAACAATATCAAGATAATTGTTAGCTGCAGCCCCAGTTGCACATCTGATTTAGCCAACACTTGGCGGGTGTGTCTATCCACTACCAGTAAATTGAAATGTTATTAAACTTAATTATTATGCAATTGATTGGAGCCAAAAAAAAGCAAGAGTGGAGTACTTCTTTTCTTTGTTCTTTTTGTGGATTTCGAAAAGAACCCAATGCCACCTGGTGTGCTGTGCATTCAGTTTCTAGCATAGAAGGTTTAATATAAATAAGTAAGAATAATTAAATGTATAATTTATTTGTTTTAATAAAGCTTTGTATTCATCATTGGTAATCTGATTTACAAATAGCACCACTGTCAATTCTTCCTTCATGTATCTCTGTTTGCGTGCACAAATTAATTTAATCTAGCAGTAGACGTCTCCTAATTATAACAATACAGTACTGTTATTACTAACTTGTGACATTGGCAGGACATACAGGGACCTACACTTGACATCTTATTTATTTATTTATTTATTTTTATCTTGAATACTCTAGTAATTCCAATCGTGAAATTATGTACACATTCACCAATGGCAGGTTCAGAGCCGGGATTCGATCCACAGTCATATGCAAATGTTTGGGCAAAGCTGATGATTTTCGGGATCTGAGCCCAGAGCGCTGGGCACATGCATCATGGTTTATCCTCACCAGTCGCATATGGCCCATAGACGCCGGTGCTGAGTACACAAGCCTCAAGCAGTCTGATACTTCTCTCACGTTCCTGCTAGAAAGTCAGAGTGAAAGTTATTCTTTTCTTTCACTGTGATTCCCAGCCAAATTTGATATTAGAACATCATATTTTAAAATATTAAATAATCATAACTGATGTAAAATGGTGAAAAACATAAAATATAACAAACCAAAATATTACAGTATAAATTGTAATATGTTTGTCTCAGAGAAAGTAACTTGTACATTTGTTGGTTAAGAAGAACCAAGTTTGACTAGATTTGAAGTTAACAAGATTAATCTCTTCTAATTGCTGGTCAGCGTTAACATTTTGGGGATTTTCTAAAAGAAAAAAAAGTTCAACCAATTAATCGACTAATCGTTAATATAATTTGCCACTAATCGATTATTAAAATAATCGTTAGTTGCATCCTAATGTCCACCATTCATTGCTTACATCCACCGCTGCTGAGGACAAGGGCACAACTGACGTAGAGTCTGCCTTAACAGTGGTCTGATTAGTGCGTCGATTTGAGGCCAAAAATGGTATTTACCAAGAAACCTGTAAACGTTTGATGGAGGATCAAGCAGATTATTCTGACTTGTCAGGCAATTTATAGATTAAAGAAACACAGGACAAGATGTCCTTTATGTGCCAATATCTTGTGTTGTGTTTACACTGAGGGCAGTGACACCTCTCGGCTTGCAAACATTACCTGCTCTATCTTGTAGTTGCAGTTTGTTGTGCAATTATAAATAAGAGAAAGCATCTATTTGAGGAAGCACTTGACACATAAGGTGGAGTGGAGCAGTAGCAAGTTCTCTTTTTCTTAATGATTGACTGCAGAATAAAAACAAGTATCTATTCAGGGACAGCTCAAATGTACCTAAACAGGACCAGGTATGTCCTGAGGCTGATAGTACCAAGTATTTAACAATCAATGTACATTTAATTAACGTATTGGGTTTACATCTCATTCTATTTCTGTTGCGTTGCCTTTGTCCTCAAACAAAGATTCTCTTAACTTAGCAGTCTTTTTCTCAATCTAGAAAAATGTAGCCCAAGAGCATGTGAAAAAGGTTGCAAAAGAACATGCTTCATCACAAAAGCAACATTATTAAAAGTGCTGATGCTCTATTGAATAAAATCACAACTACTAAAAATATATTTGAAATCAAAATTGGATTATTTTGTTGTAAGATCCATGAGAACATCCATGAGAACATCAACCTTAGTTGATTCCTATTTCCAACGGACGATTGCAGTTTTCTATTCTCATCATAGATCACTATCTCCACTTGTAGCAGAATGTGCACCAACATGGGTCAGCCTTCTCCAGAGTTTCCGGTCCAGTGTCATTCTGTTGAGTGTTGGCAGGTCAAGCCCTGACCATTTGTCACGCCATCTTTTGGGTTGTCTTCCCCTGTTTCTTTTGCCAATCCTTCATGGCAGAGTTTTGTCAGACCTATTTGGGATCGCTTGATGTGTCTGTAGAGTTTAAGCGCTCTGCTTTTGATTATTGCCATTATTGGTGTGAGTGAGTCTTCGGAGTTCTTTTATTTCAATGTGGTCTAGAAGGCGGTGTCCTGTCATCCATCGCATGGTGTGGTATTGGAATGTTTCGATTATACTGCTCATGTTTGTGGTCCAGTTTACACATTCAAGGCCGTATAACACTGCAGGCAGGATGTATATATTGTTAGATTTTGGCATTGATGTGGAGCGGGATTCATTTTGATGTAAGGAGTTGTTTGTTTTTTCCGAAGGCTGCCCAGTCTAGCGCTATTGTATGTTTTACGGCTGCGGATCCGTCTGATAGGCTGAGGCTGATAATTAGTGGCCAAGGTACACAAATTCTGTGACTTGTCGAATTGGCTTGCCGTCAATAGAGATATGGAGGGTTTGGTTGTTTTTGTCGGTTGTCATGCATTCTGTTTTTTAATTGAAGCCTACTTCAGTGCCGTGTTTTGCTAGGGAGTTTACGATGTTCTGCTGCTGATGGTGGCTATGTCGTTGACATAGCTTAGATTGGATATAAGGTGGCCAACTATTGAGAATCCTGAGTTGCATTCAGTTATGACTATGCAGAATAGTGTGGCAGAGAAGACATCTCCTTGTTTTACTCCATTTAGTACTTTGATTAGTTTAGACACGTCAATGTCTGTTTTCATAGCAGCTGTTGAGTCATTGTAAGTTAGTTTTAGCAGGTTAGTATAGCTCTTGTTTAGGGTAGTCTTCTCAAGTTCTTTCCAGAGGTTGTTGAGTTTTATGCTATCAAAGGCTTTTGTGAAGTCTATGAATGCGATGGAGGCAGGTTTTTCAATTCAATTGATTTTTCAATAATTTGTTCTAATGCAGAAATTTGGTGATGCATTTAAGTTGTTTTTATACAGGCTGCAGTGATGCTGAGAAAGAGTTTGTAGATGTGGTTTAGGAGATGTTTTCTATTCTGTAATATGTTTACTCCCTGTAATCATATCCGTTTTGCGTGTGTTTATTATTGAACCCGGCTGATTTGAACCCGGTTTGCATTCTAAGATCTCAAGAAATGGAAGCAATCTAAATTGTGTGTTTTGAGAAAGAGCTTTGTTGGTTATTTTAGATCTGTTAATATTATTTCTAGTCCTTGGAAATTACAATATTGTGCATTCCAGCAATTATGTTGGTGGTTATTTCTAGACAACTACCACAAGGTATTGTAACACAAAGCCTGCAGTGAAGAGAAAGGCTGGTGACATCCACAGACAATTTCAGCAAAGGTGGAGGATTTAAAAAAAATGTTGAGCTTGTGAGCATCTGGACGTGTCTTATTTAGACACATTTTCTTTTTAAGCATTTTTTGTGGAACACCTGATGCGGCTCAGCCTCACCCAGATACTGCCTTCAGTGACCCCCGTGTAATTTGAGTATGAGACCCTTGAAATAATAAAGTATTCTGAATAACGGCACAAAGTACACATCAATACCACAAAGAAACGCGTGGATGTGTAATAATGACCTCTGCGCTGAACTCCTGGTGCCAGGCGGGACTGTTGGTCTTGGACCGGGTGGCTGTTTGACCCAACCGGTCGTGATCCAAGTTGAGAGCCAGATAAGGGTCCAGGAGAAATGACGAGGCCGTCTTGCCGACAGCATGACGCAGGGCCCAGGCTGTGGGCTTCAGATCCACCGCCTCCCCTATCCGCACTTTCAGCATCCCGCTAAAAACCGGCATGGTGACTTCAAATTTGGGATGGAGAAAATAGCTTAGAAATAGCCAAGGGGCAGAAGAGGCAAAACAAAATGAATATGTATATTTAAATATTTATAAGATAAAGTAAATAGGAAGATGCGGGAGGTGATGGTGGAGCGCGCAGAGCGAGACGCGAGGGACTGTCAATTAATTCCCCATCAACCAGTGTCTTCTCTTTCCGGAGAAGGTTCGGTGCCTGGGTCAGTGCCTGGGCTTCTGGTGACGGCGCTCCGGCTACATCCCCTAAATAATAACAAAACATCGACACCCCCTCCTCGATCGGCGGATTTTGTCGCAGTGGTGCTGCTCTGGTTGTCAAGTTTCCCGCTGACGAGAACCCACGCAGCACCGCGGGCTCAGCAGGGATGCAGCGACACTGGGCGAACGGTCGGTCGGCACATCAGCACAGGAGAGAAGCGACTCCCAGGCGCAGTTCTTATAGAGAGTACCGATGCATTCCCAGTGGAGACCGCGGTTCAGTTCGCAGGACACCTCCCCTGAGTGTAGCTCCAGCCCGGGTGGATGTGAGGGAGACCAGCCGCGCCTATTCACCCGGGATCCGCGACGTGCTGCTGGGCGCCCAGAGCGCGGATAATCCGCCCCGCTTCCCCCACAACTCCCGCCTCCACCGGCAGCCTGTTAGAGCAGCCTCCCCCCGCGCGTCGTCCGTGGGAGAAACCCGGGTCCTCGTCCCGGGTCTTCGCTCCGGGTTGTAGTCTTGTCTCAGCTCGATGAGTGAATCTGCAGGAAATGCGCAAAACGCGTCAGCACAGACTCACCGCCTCCTCCGTGCGGGGTGGAGGTTAGTGTGTTTGTGTGTGGGTGTGCGCGCGCGCGCATGATTGTGTATGGAAGGCGAATAGTCTATGCATGTGTCTGTGCGTGTAGGTGTGTGTAAATGTATGTGTGTGTCTGTGATTTGTGAGTGTATGTCTGTGTCTCTGTATGTTTCTGTGTATGTATGTGTGTGAGCGTGCGTGTGTATGTGTGTCGATGTTTGTATGTTTGTGTGTCTGTGTGTGTTCTGTCTGTGCATATGCATTTGTGTGTCTGTCTGTGTTTCTTGGTGTGTGTGTGTGTGTGTGTGTGTGTGTGTGTGTGTGTGTGTGTGTGTCTGTGTGTGTTCTGTCTGTGTGTGTTTGTGTGTCTGTGTGTGTTTCTCGGTGTGCGCGCGCGCGTGTGTGCGTGTGTGTGTGTGTGCGCGAATGTGTGA
>OMKY01087927.1:0-18918 GCA_900302395.1 Bregmaceros cantori | reverse complement strand
CCTACTGAGACACCGACACACACACACACCCGAGGCGTTGTGGGCTCGCTGCCACACGTCACGAACCAAACTCCGCCCCCGTCTTGCGTCGCCCACGCCAACTCCGCCCCCGTCTTGCGTCGCCCATACCAGCTCCACCCACGTCCGCGCTGATTGGTTCGGTTTTATTTTACCGATGGGTATACGAGGTTTCCCAGACCCTATTCAGCGTCTAGCGATGTGCAATTCGTGGACGATGCATTGGGTCTGGCTTGCCAGGCTAGGTTGAACTGATTATTAAATCATGCGTTTGTGGGTCACAGATCCGCACAACAGCATTTGGGTGAGGAATGGCACACCGCAAGTTACCACCACAATTTTTAAATAACCCTGTAGGTGTGTGCTCCCACCGAATAGACATGTTGAAAAAATAATCAAATACACAGCAAGTAAATTACACCGGAAGTGACGTTCAGACACCGGAAGTACCCCCCAAACTCGTTTATAGCAGAAGCTACAGCACTGTCCCTAAATGAAGTGTGGGATGAATACTGAAGGCATCAAGACATTGATTACTGCTTAGGGTCCTCCAACAGACTGCTCTAGGTCTTGATCACTGTTCACAAGAATACATTTGAAAACACCAAATACACAAGTGCTGCGCTTCTGTACAAAACTCTCACTGCATTTTATTATTTGGGAGTCAATCTGAATTTCCGGGACGCATAGAATCAGGCACGGTACAATTCCCCATTAAGTGTGACATGTGGTCACCCTGAAAGTGATATCTCATCGTCAACGTCATAAGGGAGTGTTTGCAACATTTAGCTCAAACGGCCAGATTCAGTGAGATCATCGTCAGCAAATTCATTCATTCTTTAAAGTTATTTTTTCCGGCGTCAGCGCCGTTTTTCCATCTTTTTTTATTGGATAGGATTAGTCGGAAACTGGGTTGAAGAGATTGGGGGTAGACATTGCAGACAAGTCGACGAGCGTAGTCGAACTCGCGACAGTGTGGACGCTGCGGTAGACACAGCGCCACTAACATGAATGGGGTCGCGTTGGGTGTGGTGTCCATAAACACTCGGCCAACGCAGACCCCAGCAAATTCATTCATTCTTTATCAAAATGTCTGTGAATTTCATGACCTGAAAATGAGTTATAGCGGGTATTCACAATAAAAGGTTGAACCCTGCACTTAAACTTTGACCTTTTACCAAAAAACGTTTAGCTAACTGACATCTGGCAACGCAGATGCTCCAATGTATTGGGTACCTGTGAAAAACAAGGTTCAACGTAAGGATACATTTACATCTTTATATTCCTGCGTTACAAAAGGGTTGGGGGGCCGCGCGGTGGCCAAGCGGGTAGAGAGCCCGTCCCCCGCATCACAGGTCGAGCAGTGCCGTGGGTTCGCACATCCTCTCTGGCTTTTCTGCAATGTCTCCCCCGGACTCTTCATCCCGGCTTCCGATTTAATCCTGTCACTGTCTCTCAATAAAAAGAATGAAAAACGGTGCTTGTGCCAAAAAAATAACAAAAAAAGAGAAGAGTTGAATTCAAATACGCGTCATAGTGTGGCCAGGGGTCGCTGCTGAATGCGAAACAAATTGTTGTGCAGTGTTATGCTACCACTTCACGTCCGGTAAGCAATTCAATTTTGGATATATTTAGTGCATCACATGCTTCGGTCACAAACCTACTGCTGCCACACTGCCTATGGGCGCAAATTCCTTGATTACACACTTATCTTGGGTAATGGTTCGGGTAAGGCTTTACATACAAACTGCGGGTCGGTACGGAGTGTATTTTGAAATAAGTAAACGGTGAGAAGTCTCCAACCGATGTATACTGGTCACTGATATAATATGAACTGATATGATTTATTTAATGTGAGTGCTACGTCTCTGAAATGTGCTGCCACTACACAAAAATGAGTGCAGTTTGTTGGCTTGCATTAAAAATGTTAAAATATGAGGGCGTGTGGTGGCAGAGCGGTTAGAGAGCGCGCCCCCAGACCATAGGTTGAGCAGCATTGCAGGTTCAAATCCCATGTCTGGCAATGTCTCCCCCCGAATCTTCATCCCAGTTTCCGATTTAATCCTGCCACTATCTCGCTCAATAAAGAATGAAAAACGGTGCTTGCGCCCAAAAAATAGCTTCACAAAAAATGTTAAAATATTTGTTTGATGGATGTAAACAAATGGTGTGGAAAAATGTAAGTATGGAATAAAGCAGCAGTTACTGTACAAGAAACCATTTATAATCATATTAGTGCCAAGTATTACCACAATTCAAGGTTTAATTTTCCGTTCAAAAACTCTGTCAGTCATTGTGAATTGTGACCCTCTCTAGAACGAGTCATCAGCATCGGGTCATAAAATAGATTTTTGGGGGGCTCAATTGGGAGAGCAGAAGTTCCAACGCCGTGAGGCCCAAGGGTTGGTGGTTTGAATCCTGGCTGCGACAGCCTCCAAAGACACTGAACCTCAAATTGCTCCCAATGGGTCGTGGTTGATGCTTTTCATGGTGTGTCAATGCAATTGGTATGCGAATGTGTACATAATTTCCTGTTTTGGATAAGAGTATTCAAAAAATATATTGGTCGGCTACCAGTGGGTACACCTCTCTAAAATAGTTTTGGTTTTTAGTTGTGAGTTGTGTTGATGGGATGCATCGATTGACCGGGTGGTCCTTCTTCAATTTCTTTGTTGTGGTTGAAAGTCTGTGACAATTAGGGCTGCAAGTAACGATTATTTTAATAGTCGATTAGTTGGCGATTATTGAAACTATTAGTCGATCAATCGGTTGGATACTTTTTCCTTGAAAAAAATACCCCAAATTGTCACACCGAGTGACAATTACCAGAAATTGTTTACTAAAAAGTACTCTTGTCAAATTTGGTTCTTCTTAACTAACAAATGTACAAAGATTAAGTTACTTCATCTGACACTAACTCATTGCATGTAATTTATACCATGATATTGTCATGGTTTTCTACATATTCATGTCTTCTTCTTATCAATAATGTCCATTTAAGCTTTCATATTTTCGGAAATTATGAATGAATTTCAAATTTCTGTGGATGAATTGGGGCAACATCAGCACACAACAGTAACAATAACAATGTTTCAACTCGCCGATTATTAGATTAGTTGTTGAGTAATTTTATAATCAATTAGTCCCCGATTAATCGACTAATCGTTGCACCCCTAGTGACAATGACAAATAAATATTGTATTCTAATTCGACTCAGGCAGCTGTGTTCTATGTGAGCATCTATCGAGACAGTCCAGGGCTGTAAACAAGCATGATTAATAATTAGACTCAGAGACTGCCTTCTTGCCCTTAGGAACTCCTCAGACTTATCGTCTTGCTGGAACGTTCCAGACATTTACACAGAGACAAAACAGAGCTTTGCCCTCCCTTCCTCCTGCTCTCCAAACACTTGGCACAGTCTCCTAAGAATACTTGTGTTCGAAATTTGGCATGAGTCTTTAGACCAAGCACTTGCTAACATGTTTGTATAATCTTTGAGAAATATGCTCGGCAGATTAACATCTTTTACTCAAGGGAAGAGCTCACTTCGTTGAACTTCGGCATCAATGGACTTAGATAACCCCACCTGATCTATTGGACCACAATGATTTCCACTTGATTGATCATTTCTGAAAAAAAAAAAAAATTAACAGACATAACAAAAAATGGATAATGAATATCAACATTTCATTTATTCAATATTGAATTATAAAAAGATAATGAGGAAAAAGTGTCTGTGTTAAAGTAAGAGAAACAAATAATTATTGTTTATTGACTTGTTAAGCATTCCAATACAAACCATTTTCACTGATTTGCAATCAATTTTGCATTGTTTTGGAAGTCCACAAAATATTATGCACAAATTATATCTAAACATAACAGCTCATAATATAAAAGTTGAGGGTCTCTAGTTTCTATTAAATGTTATATTCACAGTTTTATATTCTTTATATATTGTTTTTTAAGTGATTTCTTTGGTGCAAGAGCCATTTTTCATTCTTTATTGAGATAGTAACAGGATTAAATCGGAAACTGGGATGAAGAGACATTGCAGAAAAGCCGGACAGAATTTGAACCTGCGGCACCGCTCGACCTATGGTCTGGGGGCCGTGCTTTCTACCCACTCGGCCACTGCGCACCCCCATTTTGATATTCTTGTATTGCGGGGTTCTTGCAAGAATCACCAGTATCAGGAAATTTTAGACCTTTTTAGACCATTATGAGTAAAACATTCATGCCAATACCTATGTGAACCATGTATTGCAGGTTAAGATTTAAGACTAAATATATAACTTCATAATTCTCTTCCCAGTCCACAAGATCAGTATTTTAATCATATCAATAATCAGTATTTAGCAACTATTAAAATAAATACTTCCAGCCTTCGTCCAAGAGTTTAAAAATGCAGCTGTCTGCTTCCCGCCTCATTCCACTGTCCTCAGTGGAGATCACATCAGGAAGTTCAGGAAATCAACATGCACACAATGTTACATTAAATAATAAAAAAAAAAATCTTTATTTGGCTCTGTCTCAGGAGCGGACGTTAGAACCTCTGACGTTCGAAAATAGCCTTGCAAGAGGAGTTAGCTCGTCTGTTAGCCTTGCCCTGTGCCCACCATGCTTCCTGTCAAACCCCACTTCCTCCAAGTTCTCCAGGGAGGAAGTCAGCACCTTTGTACCTGTCTGAAATATTTGCTTGTAGAGCAAAAGCCACATGTGAAATAGGCCAATAGGACAATGCAAGTTACTATAACTTATCAACAACAAATAATCAAAACCAGTAGTTATTTCTTCAATTAGGCAGAGATTGAGATTGATAGAAAATCTCAATCTCCTCTTTTCTCCAGTCCTCCGTCAAAGGAGTTCTGTTAACCAATCAAAACAAATTAACACTAACAACAACTAATCAAAAACTGTAGGTATTTTTTTTAACTAGGCTGAGATTGAGATTGATTGAAAATCTCAATCTCCTCTTTCTTCTCTCTTCTTTCCAGTTCTCCGTAAAAGGAGTTCTGTAACCAATCCCAATAACTGTCCTTAACTGGGCAATTAAGGTTGAAAGCTAGTTAGGTAAATAGCTGCTATATTTCTTAAATCAAAATCTAAAAACAAAATCACTTTTGTGAAGCTGCGATGTTGAAAGCATATCACATGCAACAGTTGCTACTATTAACTGTAGACACCAATATAAATGTCTTGCTTTGGTGAATCGTTCTAAATTCTACTCCAGCCACTCCTGTTAACAACTGAATTAATGAACAATATTTATTACAAAGTGACACTACTCATCACAAACACCATTCTTATACCTTTTATTTATTTACTGTATTTGATTTCCATTGCATCTCTTTTGAGAAAAACATGTTTGTTTAGTAATGATTCTGTTAAATGCAGAATGCATACATATATGCATAATTGCTTTTTATCTCAGGAAAACATATTTTCGTTAAGATAGTAATGGGGTACTACAGTACTCAATCAACCAATGATAATTTCGAAAGAATACTTGATTAATAAAATATCCAATAGCTGTAGCCCTGCTCAGAATAGAAGGCCACCAGTGCCCAACGCCCATGGGGCATGTACAAAGGACGTCAGGAGAACGACACAGCGCTGTGCAGTCCACGTCTCTGGAGACCCCAACGTTGAGAACACCATGTGACAAAAGCTCGGTCAAAGAATGTCTACAACCCCTGTCCCCCAGAGAGCTTTCATTCATAAAAGGCCTGCCACTAAATTTGTTAAAAAGAAAACACAGCCGGAGCCCGTTGCCTGTTGAGTGGCGGTCATTGAATTGAAGCTTTTGTTGAACAGTTAATAATTCATCAGGTGGGGCAATATCACACTGGGATTGTGTGTTTTATGGGCGTGTAGTGTAGTGACCCTATTCTTCCATAGACTCTTTGATGGTGGCGGCCAGCGGAATTCAATGGGAGTGTGGCCTATGACTGGCTCCTGCAGTCGTTTCGTTGGCGGTGGGGCATTATGTGAATTGGCTAGACATCTCGTTTCCAACGAGCGCCATTCCACCTGCGTATTCAGTTATTAAAAGTTGACTCTGTCTCTAAAGAACATGCTAGCAATTTTGAATGTGTTTCAATTGTAATTAGTGTCATCCTACTGACGTGATTAAATAACCTGGGAGAAAAAAAATGCTTTGCACTTCACGAACACAGCAAATTTATTTTGACACCTCTACTTAAAAAGTGAGATCTGTACATCGCAATCATTTCAATTCACATTTATTTTCATTATATTATAGTATATTATCATTTCAACTGACACTCCATGTGCAAGCATCGATCATTATTGTAATCATCGATCCCTGATTTTGGAGATCCAAGTAAATAGATAATGGGAAGGCGCAATGTATGGACAATAACATACGCTGTCAATAAAACAGGAGAATGGTGCTTGCACTGAAAAAATAACTTAACTATATCCAATCCATAAACATAACCTGTGTAATTTTTGTTGACATATTTTACTGACCCGTTCCTTCTGACCCCACAGGCCGACCTCCACCCGCCCTTACTTCCTTCTCCTTATCCTTCTGCCAGCC
Source organism: Bregmaceros cantori (assembly GCA_900302395.1). Lineage (NCBI taxonomy): Eukaryota > Metazoa > Chordata > Actinopteri > Gadiformes > Bregmacerotidae > Bregmaceros > Bregmaceros cantori. The sequence goes on along the minus strand of OMKY01087927.1, from coordinate 12,338 downwards.
CTGGTCCAGTCTTTCCGGCAGCGCTGGCACACCCAGCGGGTTCCGTTGGTCCTGCCCATGCGGACCTCTTATCGCCCGGCGCCCCACTTTGCATCGTCGGCTCACCTCAAGGTGACGTCCGACTGCGACCCCGACTGCCACCGGATGGCACCGCACCGGAGCTATGCGGACGAACAGGAGCATCTGGCCTTCGAAACACTGTACAGAGACGGACATCTCACCGAGACCAGCGTTGGCATCTACGGGATAAATCTCCGGCCGGTGGTGGCCGCTGTCCCGAGCACCACTGCTGCTCCGGTCCGCAGGAAGCGACAAATCTTTGGTCATGATGGCCGTTTCAGCATTGTGGGCAGCGACCATGCGTTGGAGTACCCCTTTGCGTCAGCCGTCAAGCTCTCCACCGGCTGTACAGGCACACTTGTAGGCGACCGTCATGTGCTGACCGCGGCCCACTGCGTCCACGATGGGAAGAACTACGTGAAGGGTGCCAAGAAGCTCCGCGTCGGGTTTCTGAAAGCTGGAAACCAGCCCCACCCGTCGTCATCCAACTTCACCTCCAATGTGGAAGCAGCCCTTACATCGGGCAAATATGCGCCGCCAACCAACCAGAAAATGAAATTCCAATGGATCCGCGCCAAGCGCACGCATGTACCCAAGGGTTGGGTGAAGGGCGGTAACAGCGACGTCGGCATGGACTTTGACTATGCCCTGTTGGAGCTCAAGAAGCCGCACAAGCGCCGGCACATGAAGATCGGCGTCAGTCCACCCGCCCGCCGGCTGCCCGGGCAGCGGGTGCAGTTCTCCGGCTTCGACAATGACCGCCGTGGCCAGCTGGTGTACCGCTTCTGCGCGGCAAGCGAGGAGACGTCCGACTTGCTATACCAGCACTGTGACGCGCAGCCTGGTGCCAGCGGATCTGGGGTGTACGCGCGTATGTGGGATGGCCGAAAGCGGCGCTGGGAGCGGAAGGTGCTTGGCGTGTTCTCGGGACATCAGTGGGTGGAGCACAATGGAACAACCGAAGAATTCAACGTGGCCGTCAGAATCACGCCGCTCAAGTATGCCCAGATCTGCTACTGGATCCATGGGGACTTCAAGAACTGTATGGAGGGCTGAGCGTGGGCGTATTATGGGTAGATCTAAAGCACGAATGAGCACTGAGTTCAGAAGAGTGTGACTCGATGGCCACACTAGGCATCACAACCATGGCTTTAGGAGCGGCACTAATTACAGGAACAGAATTGACATATCCCCGCTATTTACACAAACATTATCAGGACGACAACGCAGCCACCTGCAGTTTAAGCTGGCAGTGCAAAACGCGAAGCACACACATGCACACACACTTCTCTTACTTCCCTAAACTGATTGAATGACGAAAAGATATGGTTATTGTTAGATATGTCAAAGGAGATATTTTCAAAGTTTTTAAAAGTGGTTGAGTATTTAAATAATTTTAGAGTTTATCTTGTAAATAGAGGGTCCCTCCTCATCTTTAAATTTGATTTCCATCTATTTATAGGCATAGATGGTATGGAAGATTTGGTTCCATACCATTTTACATTTTCCACCAAATGTATTGGTGGAAAAAAAAAAGTTGAATCCTTCAATTTTCGGAAACACTGCTACACACACACATGCCACACAGAAACTTGTTGATTAGTCGAGTACAAAGAAAATAAATAACAGATATATTACTTTGTAACAACAACAACAACAACAACAACAACAAAATGTCTGAATGCCAGATTTGAAATTCATAGTGTTATAGTAACTTTTAAAAATATATTTTTATAATAATTGGTGTGTGCATGTGTATGTATGAATGAACAACCGGCAATGTCTGTGCATACCTGTATGGGTGTGGCGTGGGGATGGGATTGTTGTTGTGTATATATGTACGGAATGGATTGAAATGCATGCTTTTATAGACGAGTTCGGTGGGTATTTCCAGTTAAATTTGTACTCTTAACGTCACTTCCGGTGCCATTTATTTTGCTGTGTCTTTGGCTATTTTTCAAAATGTCTATTTGGTGGGAGCATACGTCTACCGGGTTATTTTAAACGGATGGTGGTAACTTCCACACCCAAATGTTCTCTTGCGAATCTGTGACCCAGAAATGCATGATTTAATAATCAGTCCAACTCGTTCCATTTTCTCATTCTTTTTGGTACTAGAAGCAACCAGAAGAACATGTGAAGAGCTTCAAATCGGATTTTGACTGTAATTCATCAATATTTATGTAAAATGGTGAACGAAGCGAGGGGCGTGATGTGTAGCTGGTCACAGACCGACATCTAGTGGTCGGATTTTGAACTGGTGTGCGTTTTGTGTGTTTTTGTGTCCCCGTACCTCGGTCCGCTACCAGAGTTGACATAGGCAGCATTAAGGCACCGGAAGTGACCAACAGAACGGCGGAACAAAATGACTCTATCCAGTGTTTCGCACATAAACCCGTCTATAGATGGATAGGGATCACATGAAAAGTTTGTCTCTTGGGTCAAGTCTTCATTTACAACTATGTCAGGAACAAATGTCATCGACCACCATTCGGACAAAACTCATCACTAAAACACAACCTCAGAAGTTGGGCCAGGGGTGGGTCCGCAACCTGCAAGAGCTCCTCCCAACTGACGATAGGGAACGCAATACATGTTACGCACACACAGACCCGCACTCAACTGCACACTAGCGCTGCAACTAGCGATTATTTTCATAGTCGATTAGTTCCCGATTATTGAAGCGATTAGTCGATTAATCGGTTGGATAATTTTTCTTTTTAAAAATACCCCATATTCTTACAGCGAGCAATAATTACAAAAACGTAATCTTGGCAACTTGAAAAAAAGTCAAATTATCGGTTATTCTTTACCAACATGTATGCAAGTATTAAGTTACTTCCTCTGATACTAACTCATTACATGTAACTTATACCGTAATATTTTCAAGGATTTCTTCAAATTTATGTTTTTTTAAAAGCTGATTATCGATTATTAGATTAGTTGTTGATTCATTCTATAATTGATTACTCACCGATTAATCGCCTATTAGTTGCAGCCATACTGCACACGTTACATAAGTTACTTTTTCCCATTTCGAGCCACCTTGCTACCGCAGTAAGTTCTCACCTGGCCGATACCGAGAGGGAAGCGCCACACAATTGACTGACGGGGCTGACATAATGACGCATGCAAACTATACAAAATTCTATCAAATTCTACAATCCCCATGGGCGCATTTCAAGGATGGCACAGCGCTAATCACATGGAGGGATGTTGTGTTGTGATTTGTTTGTGTGCGTAGGAACATACATTGTGTGCTTCTTATGTATTCTAAACTGCTTATGGACACAGTACCCAGAAAACAAGGGTTTGCACTCGATGTTTTGAGTCTAATGTTTAGCAGGCCCCTCGGACCGGATCATCGAGCCAAAAGAATCTGTGATGTTGACTCGTCTTCAACCTGCTCACAGAGCCCACGCATTATACGGATCGTTCCATTTGGTCATAGATTCACACAGTAGTCAAGCCAATGTCGATACACAATATTCACATTTTGGGCACAAAGGATAGTACTCAAAATGCATGTCACTGATGATGCAAGTGGCCAAATGAGTTTACTTTGCAGGATAGCTGCACACTCTGTCTCTCCCTCAAATATTAGGCGAGAAGCCCAGTGATCTGCAAGGGGTTCAAGGTAAAGCTGGTGATAGCAAGTGTTGAGAGGAGGAAGCTGGAATGGGGCAACTAGACAGGATGACCCCTGGGCACCTCCTAGGGAGGTTTTCAAGGCATGTCCTACAGATTGGAGACCCTGGGCAACACCCAGGACAGTCTAGAGACTCCTTGGAAGAAGCGACTGGGGATCGGGAGGTCTGGGCTTCTATGCTTAAGGCCGATTGATTCGCTCCGTAAATAACAGAAACCGATGCTTTCGTCCGGTTCCGTAGGTAATTTAATCCGTCATTTATCTAGGGTATAAATGGACCTTTAGGCAGTTCCTCTGCGGCTGGACCCCGAATAAGTGGAACGAGAAGTAAAGCTATGATGACATCACAGGTCCTAATGCACTGTGTAATTTTAAGCGGTGTCGTGAGAACCTATCATTGTGTATTGTGATGGCTTAGACATGTAAGCTTTTCCCAAAACGTGTTCCAGGGGTGATGTAGCACTGTGGGCCCAGGTCTCAGAGTGTGTTTAACAGAGGAAGAAGCAATACAATATATTTTATCATTTTATCATTCACTAAACCTGTCCTTTAATGAAAACTAAGATTGCACTGTTCATGAAACATTGTTATGGCGAGTGTTTTATGTGAATGTAGCTTCCAGTAGGTGCTGAATTGTTCTTTGTAGTTTGCACATTTTTTTGTATCTATTCATTGGCTAAATGTTTCATCTCTCCAGTGCCTGACAGCATCAACCACAGCACAATTGACATACTGCCTTCCAAATGCAATTGGATAGTTATATGATATGTATGTATTTTTGTTAAATAAACTACATTTTCAAAAAGTTGTAATCTGTACCATGTAATAGTGAAGTGAGTTTTATGGAATGTCGTTATTCCGCTATTGCGTTTCATGTTATGCTCATTCTGATTGGTCAATTGGTCAACCAGTCAACCAATCACAAGGTTGCCTTCTCAGCACCCTATGACTGACCTCACACTTTTGTGAATGGTGCTGCATGAACATGTTGAGTTAAATCAGGTATTGTACCTTTAACTTGCGGTAAATTGTTTGGGAGAGAAACGAATGTATCAAGGTTTATGTTATCTCTTAGAGTCACCTGTTCGGTCCTTTTAAATAATTTCCCTTTCTTTGTTATTGCAGTGGCAGCTTACAGCGCCACCTAACGGATAGATTGCACAGTGCACTTGTCAGTGTCCATGATGTAGACTGTTGAATGATGGGCCATTGTCCGTATAATTGCGCCAAAGTCTATTTAATGTCATCGCTGAGAGATCCAAACTCATTAAAAGAAAGTTTATTATTTAAAAAAACTGTAGTGTTGTGTTTTGTCTGAGTGTGTTTTTCTTCATACCTATACCTATACCTTCATACCTATACTCCAACATACTTTTGTCTTCTGCAAGCAATCCAGGCAAATGTAACGTAAATGTTGACTAGAATACTAAACCACGCATGTATGTACAAATCAAAGTCGATCATTTTTACCTGAGCTAGGTATTGGCCCGTGGAACAATCCATTAGAATATTAAAAAAAATAATCTGGAAGACGATCCAGTTCTTATAACGATTCCTCATACTGAATATTTGGGAAGCTCAGTGCAAATTACTGTTGTTACGGGGTTTTTTTTAGTTTAGGGTTAGTTTTGAAAGTGGGATGACAGAGATCGGGGGAAGACATTGCAGAAAGTTTGCCGATGGGAGGAGCACTTGTGACACTGCCCGTGCCTGTGAACTAAGTCACAGGCACCTCACGTGTGCTGGATTTGGGTGTCTTATCGACTGTGCCACAGAGCCAGCACAGTGCCAGCAATTTGAACACAAAAGAAAATTTGATCTGATATTTGAACATTTGAACATGATAACTTAATAATGTAAAGACTGTAAAAAAATATCTAAAAATATGCCCCATTGACGTCTTTGGCTATAAGTATGTGTTTTCTGTAGGATATCGGTCAAAGTCTCTCTTAAGTGGTGTCCACACTAGAGTGAAAAAGTTTTTTTTTTTCACTGTCTTTTGCACGTATCATCCAGACGTGCAAACGATGTTTTTGGGTCCAAAATGCAAAAAAGCCTTCATAACTGAATCAATTTCCTCTTCTCCGTCCACCCTATCCCTCTCTGTGCGATCTAAATCCATTCGGCAAAGTTCCTCATCCTTATATTCGGGTTCATAAAGTTACCAGCGAGTCTATGAAGAATGTGGTTGTTCCGCTGCATCGCAAGCTTTTCTTTCCCAGCATGCAAATAACTTTGATGTACCTTTGATGCAACACATTCAATGAGTTACTATGTGTAAAGACTTGACATGTAACGTAAAGTCACTAGTCAGTCAGTTGACGATGAAGAGGTAGAATTTTTTCACATGGCGCCAGATTATTTTCTATGCTGACATTATAGTCAACATTTTTGATTCGTTGTGGTGTAAACAGGCTGTTAATCACAAAGCTAAGGTTGAAACAGTGGCGTCACAACATAATCATTGATCCCACCAACCACATTTGAACACAAGCTCAGTGGCAAAATTAATTCTTACATGGTCTTGAACCACAGGCATTAGGTCACAATTTTATGTGGTTCCATTGAACTAAATATATTGAAGTGTGGTCTCTGATCATGAGCCGTGAGTCATTCCAAGGATTCTAAAAGTAGGACAACGCGTCAGCGTGTATGGCATACAGCCTTAAGGCTTGGATTGGGAAGTCCCAGGACTCGCATCACCCCACTGTTACTGTTTTTTTTTATTCTTTCAGTGCCAACCACATCCACAGAAGTCCCATAAAAAGTGCCAAATTGCCAAATAGACAGGTTTGGTGGGGATTTTCCGTTAAATTTGTACTCGGAACGTCACTTCCGGTGTCATTTATTTCAATGTGTTTAGACTATATTTCAACATGTCTACCTAGCGAGAACACACACCTACCGTGTTATTTAAAACGGATGGTGGTAACTTGCGGTGTGCTATTCCACACCCAAATGCTCTTGTGCGGATCATGTGACCACTTGGTGAAGAACATGTGACCACTTGGTGAGTAACTTCAAGTCGGATTTTGACTGTAGTTCATCAATATTTATACAAAATGGTGAACGAAGCGAGGAGGGTGATGTGTAACTGCTCACAGACCGACATCTAGTGGTCAGATTTTGAACTGGTGTGCGTTTTACACACAATAAGGCACCGGAAGTGACCAACAGAACGGCGGGACAAAATGACTCTGCCCAGTGTTTTGTGCGTAAACCCATCTATAGCACAGCGACGGAAAGCAACAGAGAGAGAACGGCCAGGAAGTCCAGAGACTCATGGCAGGTAGACATACACACGATTAACAACTCCTATATATGTACTCACCTCCATGTAAAGGTGCACTTTGACAGTTTATTTTTTGTGATATTACCACACTATGTCATGAGCCGCTCGTCCACGGGCGGCACCCAGGCGCCAGCTCGTCCGTGGACCGCACCAGCACAGCTGGCGCGATCGCAGTCGTCATCGGAGCGGTTCCACGGTTGGCTGTCGGCCACTTTATAAGCGGGCGCCGGACGCTTGCTCAACGCAGCGTCCAAATTCTTCCTCAGCTAACAGCTTAGGTTGACAAGTTGTGCTTTGTATAGTTAGATTGCTACACGCCCCGAGTCTATTGTGTAGCTTAGTGTTAGCCGTCGAGGGATCCAGAGGCTACTTCCCTGCGGCGGGCTACACGAATCCTCTCCACCTTCAACGCGGTCCATTGGCTCTGGACCGATTACCTGGAGATGAGTACTCCTCATAAGACTTTGTAGTTGCCACGATTTATTACGGACATTTATATTATCGTGTTCAGAAACTCACATTGTCTGTACATAGTTGGCCTGTGTTTACCTTTGCACTTGTGTGCTACAATTGCTTTATGTTTGATTCCTGTGTTTCAGTAAACGGATGACGGCCGGAGTGCCTTTTCTAGTCATCCACACCTTTTATTGGCATTCCTGACTGAGTCCATATTATTACTATTATTCTCTCTGTACGAATCATAACAAAAAAAAGTTAAATGTTAAAGTTATTTTTTTTCCGCTGTCAGCGCCGTTTTTCCATCTTTATTGGACAGGATTAGTCGGAAACTGGGTTGAAGAGATCGGGGGTAGACATTACAGACAAGTCGACGAGTGTAGTCGAACTCGCGACACTGCGGACGCTTTGGTAGACGCAGCGCCACTAACATGAATGGGGTCGCGTTAGGTGCGGTGTTCATAACCACTCGGCTAACGCAGACGCCCCCCCCCCAAAAAAAAACATTTTTGTGATATCAAAGATCTCTAATTTTTTTTCTATCTTCCCTCAGTTTTTGGTCCATGGGCCTAAGCTATGCCAACTTGGGATTTGGAACTTGCGTGGATATGCTTTTTCTAGAAAGTTTCATTAATAAATGTAATGTAAAATGTAATACAATCCTGACACAGAAATACAATTTTGCTCACATCTATTATGTATCATTCAGACCATTTTCATCTTCATTCAGCCATTTGCTGGAAAAGGGGTGAAGAATGGGGAGAAGACATGCGTCACGACTCTCCACGCCATTACGGCATACAGGGGCTTTGCAGTGCACCATCTTAACACACTGAACTACTGCGACACACTGCCTACATCTATTTAGTTTGCAAAATAAAAAATCCTATTGCTTTCATCCTAGCCGGGTTGAAGCCTCCGACCGCGCGGTGCCATTGCTGAAAGTACCCATATACCTGGAGACAAGGAGAGGTAGAAAGAGCTATACGCTATGTGAGAGAGAGACACCCCACACGCGACTTCTTCCGATGGTACTGTTCACTAGGGGCGCCAACGACAGAGTCGGAATGAATGGGATCCTATGGGAGCATATGGGATCCTATGGGAGAATATTAACGCCAAATCTGACGCGTGAAATTACTACCCCCCTCACACAATGAAGAACACAATTATCCCGACAATATACATTAAAACATCAATTAGAAACAATCTTTAAATAGGTTAAAATATTTGTTTTGGAAACTACCATAGGGCGCGATTTCCGGAGACGAGGCTCCCCCCATACCAACCCGGAAGTAGGCACGGACATCAAAACGAACGCGGTGTCCATTTTGATATACCGTCTATGGTTCTCCCCCTCAAGCAAAATATGTATTCACATGTGACGTTTACTTCCTATTTTTGTGATAGTGTGAAATGCGAAAATATATTAAAATGAAATAATGGAGAGAGAGACATCTTAAGAAAGGCGGCGGGCTCACAGGCGCCTCGAGTTTGTTGTTTTGTCCGTCTGTCGGCGTGACTCACGTGCAGACGGGGTAGGGCGCTACCAAGCCAAATTCTGAGTGTGCGTATTTTACTAGCGGCTGCTGCTGCAACCCGCAGCCCATTGACAGTGTGTACACAGACGCAAGTGTACGCACACACACACACAGAGATGCGCAGACACAAACTTTAGACACAGGCACACATAAATACAGACACACACGCGCGCACACACACACACTGACAAACATAAACACTCGCTCTCATACATGCACAGTGTCATGTAAGTACAGAGAGCCCAATGCAGTGTGCATATTTGGACACATAGTGCACTCACAGTGCTAAATTTAAGGGATACTACGTACTTTCTGTAAATTGTAGTCCAAAGAAAATTATTACTGAGTTTGTGCAGGGTGAGAATTTTGGTGTCACAATACTTCCAACAAACCACAGTTCTTGTTTGTTCTCTTCCAATCAATCACAGTTCTTTGTAAATTTGAAGAGTAGAGGGGATGAAAACAGAGTTTTCGAGACGTTAATTTCTCTTTCTCCGGCTTTCATCTAAATACTGTAAATGTTGCAAACCAATAAAAGCAACAAGGTGCATGCACAGTCAAGAAGGAAGTAAAGTGTTTAGCCCACAAAATTCTTCTATCCATTCCAGACGATTCCCGGAGCTTGTGTTTATGCCCCAGTCCATATATGGATGTACATAAAAAAAATCCTCTAGGGGGCGGTGCAGAGTCATGGCAGATAGAGCACACAAAATGCTTGTGACTCTCTACTGCCCCCACAATTTCTGGTGATATTGCTCCGTCTCGCCCGGAGCTCACTGGATTGTTAAGGCCAACAAACAAACTGACAGATAACCTAACCTACGGAACTGGATGAAAGTTTCCGTGATCAACAGGGTATAAATGGGCCTTCACCGGTGTTAGTGTATTACCTCTAACGTTGCAAACATCTCTACCACGACTGGAAAATGTTTGCTTTGGAGCCTTTTTTCCTTTATACTTCTGCCTGTTTGTCATGGATTGCTTGAAAACAAAACTCCTCTTTGCTGCATTCTATGGCTCTCTTTTCCATGTAAACTGAGTTTGGTGTTCTGCTCATTGGAATTTTATACAATATGCTTTACCAGCTTAGCTGGGTGTGAGTGTATGGGTATGTGTGTATGCTTGCTTTTTAATGGTTTGAGAAGGTTGTCGGTAAATGGTCCTTTTAATTTTGTTGGGTTGCTGTGAATTGAATTGCTCTGCATGAAACATGCTATATAAATAAAGTTTGATATGTATCAAGATTTGATATGTATAAGATCATGGACAAACTCATGTCATACAATGTGATACAGTGATAATCATAGCTAGCTAGCTAACTAGATTATTTTTTATGCGAGTGGCCAAGGACAGAGAGAGATGGAGATAGACGGTTGCAAAGTCCTCAGTGGTGCACCTACAGTCAGCCAGACCACAGGATGGATGATGAGATGAATAGACATATGGCCTATCCATAAAGGACATATTAACATATTCATATAACACAGTCATAGCATCTTTCCACAAGCACTTTATTTCATCCAATCATGAATGATCAATCAAATTAATGATGTACAGTTAATTTTACGGTGTTAAATCGACATTTAAAGAGTTAAATTGAACACTGTGTCTGAGTGTATTTGGTCGTTATCAGATTTGGTGTTGAATTGACTCTTTCCATAGTGTTTAAACCCCTCTTAAAATTAACTTGTAATTGAGAAAAAATTAACACTGACAAACACTGTACAGCACCGCCGGCACGTCCGTGAAGGTACGGGCGTCTGCATCTCAGCGGACGAAGGCCGCGAGGGCCTGCGACACGGCGAGTCGTCAGCGCCACTTGGCGCCCGAGCCGGGCCTCGGTCCGCGCCAAGGGTCGGGTACCGCATGAGTCACGATGCAATGAAAATGGTGGTGGTCTTTAAAGTTTGAGAGAGGGCTATGTGGGCGGGGCTTTGTAGAGTCTAATTGACACAGTGCCTTGTAGCTCTACAAATTAACACCAACACTAGAAAATATTGTTGTAATCAGTCAATGAACTTTGATACTGCATATTTAACACTCTTCAATTTAAAAAATGTTATGAGGCACTGTTGTGAATACAGGGTTCTCTTATTTCTCTGCGCATGCGCCCACAGTGTTCCCATGACAAGAAGCACTCCAACAAATTTTAGAGTTCTATTAAAACACAATCACCGCACAGAAGGTGGTGGGGGTGGCCAACAGCGGCCAGTGCCGGCAATGTTTTTTTTTTTGCCATTGGCGGCAGCAACACAGCCAGGGTTCAAAACGAAAGTGCTCCCAAAGTCTTTTGGGGTACAGCGCACCAGCGGTCGACACAAAGAATTGCGGCATCAGCAAAGTGAAGCAGAGCTCGGACTGAAATAAACACAGCAGTGCGGAGCTGGGTTTGTCTATTGTCCGACTGAGACCAGGCAGGGGGCGCCCTCTTTCTTACTTGGAACACACACTACACTCGAGGGGCAAGCGTAGCACAGACGTGAATGCATTTACACACCCGGACAAACCACGACAGGGTTGACAATCATTACAACTCAATAACGTTTATTTGCAGCTATATCACTTCCTTGTCGGCGTGTTCCGGCCGGCGTTCCAGCCAACATGACTGCACCCACCCCCCCGTCAGCAGATTCATACCCCACCTGTGTCCAATTACGTACGTACTCTGTCTGCACGTTCCGCGCGTTGCCACCTTCATACCTCCGAGCTACCGTGTGCAACAACTGCTATTTATACTCAGTAGCGCCCCCCACATTTTCCGGTAGTATTGCTCCGTTTCATCCGTTCGCATGTAATCATAAAGTCCCCAGATCCGTGTCTATTTACGTACGTAATCGACGGAGAGAACGTGAGAACCGCTCCATCTGTAGCCGTATCCGTAGTTTACGTGAGGTATAAATGGGCCTTAAGTGATAAGCTACGGTATCAACATGAACAGGACGCCATTGAAGAAGGTGGCAGCTCCGCGGACGAAACTGTCGAACTATTTAAAAACTTTATTTCTCTCTTTAAAAACAACAGTATAATCCCAGCCGTAGATAGCCAGGACCAGAGCAAGATAGAGATATTGTAAGAGTAGAGTATATTTGACATGCACCAAGTGGTCCAGGCGGTCTCGGAGCGGTTGTGGCAGGAAGTGAGAGTGACGTGCGCAGCAGGCCTCGCACTTCCAGCCAGGTGGCAGTCGTTTGTTTGCTGTCTGCCCAGACGGGAGCCTGCGCGACGAGCGAGACGCGATGGACAACCGTAGTGATTGAAGGAGATGGATGATGGCTGTGTCTGGCAACCATGGATGCCTGTGAGAGACTGAGCGCAATCGAAGACTTGTTGGGTGGGTGGG
>OMKY01087926.1:0-11453 GCA_900302395.1 Bregmaceros cantori | reverse complement strand
TAACTAATGATGACCAGACCAGCCCTCACGCATTAAGCACGGCTTCAGACCTGGCATGACCAGACCCAACACACCGTAAACCAGATTACGGTCTGAAAATCATTAGTTAATGATTAAGTAATGTGAAATAATTAAGATGTAATGCTTAACTAAGGGTTAACTAAGGTTGAAATGATGGTTTAACTAATGCTTAGCTAATGCGTAACTAATGTTCAAATGCGGACACGTATTATGAAGTGCTACCAAATAATGTAAAAAAACTCTTACTTTTTTTTGGTTTGATGGACCAGTAGGAGGCTCTGGTGAGTGGAGCGTACGGCGGTTCTATCAGGTGACCAGCTCCAGGGTACAAGACAGAGGTGAAGAGATGGGCCTTGTCTGCTGCTCGCAAACTTCTCTCGATCTCAGGGAAGAGAAGCAGAATGGAACAATGAATTCACCGCTGGGAATTTCACTTCGGGAACACGTCGCTATCTTGAATACCCTCAACAACACGAGCCGCAGGGGAGATGCGGATGACGTGTGCAAAGTTTCATTGAATTTCGTCAAAACAGTGGCTGTGTCCGAAATTGCTCCCTATCCCCTACTCCCTATCCCCCATATAGTGCACTCACTTATAGTGCACTCAACAGCAACTGCCGAGATTTCGGACACTAGAGTCGGCGCCGTTGAAAATTATTATGAATTATAATTATGAAAAATATAATTATAAAATTCAAAAATCATCACAAAAAGTCAAAAGTACTTACATTTATAACTATTCGCCGTGGTCGGTCGTTATTTACTTCCGCCGCGGCATTTTTTTAAAGTTTAGGTCATTTTTAAAACGTCTCGCAATGCATTGTGGGTTATCTTTCTCCGTCTAGTGTACATCCGATGCTCACTACATTTCGCGGTGCATTGTGGGATACTTTCAGTACACTATCTAGGGCACATGGAGAATTCGGACACCCCTACAAAATGGCGTGCGCCCCATATAGTGCCCTATATGGGGGTTAGGGGGCGATTTCGGACACAGCCACTGCTGAGATATGAGCTAATTTACGCTACGTGACTTTTCTTACGTGTTTTGATTGTGTGATGTTCATACGATGGAAGAAGCACTCCAGGGTTGGAGGATGTATGTAATCAGCAATTTATTAACAAAACTGACAGCCCTCCATTCGATTACACACAATCACAACAGAGATACAGGGACATGACGCAGAATACATCTGTACGCCATTAGTACGTCCCCGAAACTGGGGAAGGAGGGCGTGGTCTTCAGGTAACCCCACACATGTGTGATCACATGATATCACGCTAACACACACACACATATATATATATATATATATATATATATAAATAACAACATAATTACATCAACATCAAATATATTGTTATACCATAACATATTACAATATAATGTAATATACCTAATAGATGTTTAATAATTATATGTATATATGTGTTACACTGTGTCAGATGTCGAGAACAGTTGTGATCGTGGGCTCAGAAAAGCGACAATGTTGACATATGCAGAGACATCACATTGGCATTAGCACTGTAGCTTGGCGGTGGAGTGAAGGTCACTTTGACACATTTTTAAGATATTGAGAGGTTGTTACAGAGTACGACTGCAACTAATGATTATTTATTATTGATAATTGATTAATCTGCCATTAATTAATACAAATGAATTAGGCTATTTATCGATTCATCTGTTTTGGCTCGTTTTTTTTTGTCAGAATGCTTATTTTAATGTTCTGTTTTCTTTTAATGCAGCGGCTATTTTACCTGCCTTAGTAAATCTGGTCATGTCTACGATGAATCCAAGTATGTCTGGCTGCAAGGACGACAGGTATGTTATCTTGTGCAATTGTTATTTTTGCTTCTGTGTGGAGTTTACATGTTCTCCCCGTGTCTGTGTGGGTTTCCCCGGGCACTCAGGTTTCCCCCACCATCAAAAACATGTTCTAGTTAACCTGCTCCAGTCAGTACCCCTGGCCAAGGCACTGACCTGTTGGCCCCCGGGCGCTGCGCACGTATCTGTCCACCGCTCATCGGGGATGGGTTAAATGCGGAGGAAGAATTTCACTGTACGTGTATGTATGTGTGACGAAATAAAAGTATCTTATCTTATCTTATTATATTTTAAATACATCAATTAATTAATTTACCGGTATATTCTTTTTTTATTTATCAACTGGCATTGCAACAAACTCACTGACATGGACGCGCCTCAATATCCTGAAAGCTGTCGCTTTTTTCGGTTTGCTTTTTTAGAAACTTCTATTACATATTCAAACATGTAATGTTGATCTCTCACTATCTTCAGGTGTGGATGTACTCTCGGCTGTACCGGACCATGGACCGCTTCCGCACAGAAGAAATTCTGACGGCAGCAAAAGCTGGTGCGTTGATCTGGTTTTTATTTAATGTGTTCGGCATATAAGGGTTAGATCTAATGTTGACCGACCTGGAGAAATCTGGTCATGAGCTATGGCTGATATTTCTTTCTGATGATTCGGATCACATTAGAAAGTGACCCACAAGCTAAAAGTAATGGGTACGTCAATATATAGCCGATGTTTCATTTATTTTTAATTATTTCAAAGTTATTTTTTGGGCCCCCGCCGTTTATCATTCTTTTTATTGAGAGTGATAGTGACATTAAATCGGAAACTGGGATGAAGAGTCGGGGCAAGACATTGCAGAAAAGCCGGACAGGGGATTTGAACCTGCGGCACTGCTCGACCTGTGGTCTGGGGGACGTGCTCTCTACCCACTCAGCCACTGCGCGCCCACACCAAATAAAGTAAGCTTTTATTTAGAATATCCAACTGCCACACAATTATGTACTGATCATTTCTATTGCTGCCCGGATTTTCCATTGTGTCCACTAATCATGTACCTAACATCTGATTGTCTCCCCCATTTGTGGCTGACTATAATGAATATTGTTTGTGAATACTGCCACAACAACAGATATTATTAGTTATTATTATTTTTGATGTTATTATTGCTGTTTTTGCAGTTAATTCATACGAAAATTATGAACGTAACGATATGTAAAATGGAGACAAGGGTACGATTTTTGTTGAAGTTGCCGTAGCATGAGAATTTAAAAGCATTGAAGAGAAAGCTTTAGTTGGGTTAATATTTCACATGTAGTCCCTTTCTAATTTGATCAAATTGGTTTAGGATCATTGCCAGTATTCTATAGTTTGTAAAATGACATCATTCATGTCAATTCTGTTGTTTGAAAACATTCCATTGATTGGTATTACGCCTCATCCAGGCGGTGCTTTCCTCAGACGTCATGCACGGTTCCCAGCCGGTGGGTGGAAGTGTGCGTTCTCTCTGACGCGGGACGGCCGCGCCGTGAAAGTGCAGAGAACCATCTTCAGCGAGTGCTTCTACGTCATGGCCTTGGATGAGCTGAGCAGGGTGACTGCAGACCAAGCCATGCAGGTACTGGTTTAGAATGGATCAACACAGGGAAGTTTGAGGAATATGATTGCCTTAGTCCCTTTACTGGACACTGTCACCTGAGGCATAGACGAACACAAATCGGAGCAAAATGCAATTTATTTAACTATGCAAGTGCTTAATGTTGAGGTAACACCATTCATGTATGAAATTGTCATAAATGTGATTTTTTATTTTTGTTGCATATAAATAAATAAAAACGAAGGTTAGGATATCTCCCAACAATTTGTAATAGCCATGTTTTGGTCTAAAATCAAAAAAATAACAAAAAATAAATACAAATAATATGTATACAAAATAATGTAATTATTAGGTTGCAATTGACAGAAGAAGTTGCTTGGATGTAAAGTCCGTCGATTGCCTGACCGTTGCTCCATTCTCCTTGCCCATTTTCCCGAACGGACGTTACGTAGTGAAAGATTGATGCTGGCTGGACTGTTGGATGCACCAACAGTAATTAGTCATCTCGGATAATTTTAATGTGTCTGGAATGTGAAGTTATCGCTCTCGGGATGCCTGTTGCCAAACCCCTCACTGGCGAGTATACGCCCTAATTATTCGCTGTTGAGCGTCTTTTGACATGTTGACGTAGCCATGGGAGTCGCGGCGGCAAGTGACGTCATTACGGAGCACTGGGAACGTTAATAATAATGAAGTATGGTTATGTTACTTATAGGCTACAGAAATGCACCAAAATGTAATCACTTGTTGCGCATCTAATTTCCAACAACTGTACTAAATTTCATCCAGATCCGTGCAAAACCTTTTCAGTCATGCTGACAGACAAACCAACCAATGCAACTGCTTGCGTGTTCACGGATTGCAAATCAAAATCCATAACCATGCCCCGGGGCACTCGCACTTCCGCATATGACGCAGTCATGACGCCACCGTGGCAATTTTCCGTCTCCATTGCATTGTAACATGTAATACTAACCCCTAACCTAACCCCTAAACCTAACCCCTACCCTAACCCCTAAACCTAAACCCTACCCTGACCCCTAAACCTAACCCCTAATCCTAATAAAAATAATAAAAATTAAATCAGGCCTTGTGAGAGGGGGGACAGTGTAGTGAATGGTGCCTGCCTTGGCGAGGCCTTGTGGCCTTAGTGACTTGGTTGTTACCAACAAGCCTGTATAAATGTGGTCTGGATGAAGCTGGACAATGGGCTGAGCTTAGCCTCTTGTTCACTCGATTCCAGATGCATTTCCCCCATACTGCTGAATATGCTCCTCCACGTGGGGGCGCCTCATCATCTATATAATGTTAGATACATTACCATAGTTCCAAAAAAAAGAAAAAAAAAATATGTATATATAATCTCCCACCTATCCCACGATGATAGCATCCTTCGAGTGTCTGGCTCAAATTTGACAGTCGTGAGAGCTGACAGCGCAACTTCATGATCTCCAAAGACAAAGTCAATGGCTCAAAGACACTTATTTGGGTCACACGCCACATGCTCATTCAATCTCTATATTTGCAGGCTGAAGCCGAGCAGATGATGGACCGTATCGTGCATTGGGTGCGAGTGGATCCTTCGGAGCTCGGGAGACAAGTGATGCCTGGAGATCAGCCATCCAGCAGCATGGCTGTGCCCATGATGCTGTTGTGTCTGGTGCAACAGCTCACAGAAGGGCGCCCCCCTCTGGTGGAGAAGTATGGCGACACATCCCGCTGGTGTGTGGAACGCATCCTCAAACACATTCGGGTGAGACATGCGATAGAGGAGCGATAGATTGTTGTTACATATCCACTCAACTCCAACAGATTTTTGTATGGAGCAAAGTTGCAACCTAAGTCGCCTCATGGCGAAGAAAAAGCTTCCCTTAAATTATGATTATGATCAAGTTAGAGTGCTATCACGTGATGCCCCATTTGTGGGGTTAACTGATTTGGGGACCAGCTAATGGTGTACACATATATTCTGTGTATTGTGAAAAGTGTACAGCTGTCAATTTCTATTAATATGATTCACCCACCAACTTCTGGGTGATTGTTGGAGCCTCTTCCGGACATTACAGAAGGATAAAGGAAAAAGGACATAAGAAGAGCAGTCAAAATGTCAAAAAGAACATCTTTTTCAATTAAACTTTTAAAAAGTTGCCAGTGTGGATGAGGAAGGTACGTTGCCATGCACGTTGCTTGCAGCTTTGTCACATCATGTGTGCTGGGTGGAGTTGTTGCGATCACACTGTCGTCTCCTCCAGCGAGACGGCACGGCTGTGTTGGAGAACGTCTCCCTGGAGGGAGCGGGGCTGGCTGGCTGCCAGGGTCGACTACAGAATCCAGGTATGACCAAGGATATACTGGGCTGCGAAAGGCCAATTTGTGAATGAGAAGCGACCACATTCAGGCTCCACTAATTTCTTAGAAATTGGTTAATTTCTACACCTAGGGGGCTTCCTTCAATGCTGGGGCTATCTAGCCATATAAATATGTTGGATATTTGCACTAAATTAAATGTATTTATCTAATGTAATATCTTACTTTTTATTTAGATGCCACAGCAGCAGCTGGATCTGAAATTGAGGTAGGGTGGATTGCCCTGTGGGCCACTGCTTAATGTGGGACACCTAAGCCCCAGTGGCTATGGCTCCTCCCCCAACTCGATGTCAGTGAAACTATGGTAAAAGCTAACTATGGTAATGTATCTAACATTAAGTTCAACTGTTGAACACTACATTCCACTGTCCCACATTAGCAATCTGACTGCCCCACATTAGGAAGTTGCAAAAAATGGCCCATGTTAGGGCAATCCACCCTTGACTTTCTGTGGGCGTGTGCAATTACAAATCATCAAGAGTTCTTTCCTTATTCAAAACTTCAAGAGGCAGGAAATGTTTGTATTGTAGGTTTTCAATTTGCACAAAAAATGTACTCTGTTTGTGCGAATATTCAGCCTTTGTTTCTCCAAAAAGGGAGATTGGCATAGGAACGAATGAAAACTAGTAGCGAATGTACAAGCCATAGTTCATCTCGGGAATGGGGCACAACTGTTGAAAAACGTTATAAACGATAAGTGGCGGTTGTTTGTTTCTGGGTGCAGGACATGCCCTGGAGGCTGGATGGTTCCTGTTGAGATATGCCGCGGAAAACGCTGACACAGAACTGGAGGAAACGGCCATCAGCAAGTTCATTGAGCTGCCACTCAGACAGGGTTGGGATACACAGCACGGAGGACTGTTCTACTTCCAAGATGTGGATGGTTACTGTCCTACACAGGTAGATGGGTCAAATTGAATGAAACTTTGCAATCCTTACTGTGCTTTTCCATTGGAGTTCGGTGACGCTTGTCACAGGCGGCACGGCGCTCTAAAAATGAGCGCGTGCCAGCGGTGTTTCGATACAAGCGGCCCGTCCACTCTTCACAAACGGAGAGGGCACCTTGCCTCCCGCCGGGAGGGCAGGGGAGGGCTGCGCCCATATAGTCGGCTATGCTTCGGTGACTCGGCTGGCTCCCGCAGCGAGCTTCGAGCACACACGGCTCCCTGCGCCCAACCACGGTGTGTTGAAGTGTGTGAAGTGGAGACCAACCGATATGAGTTTTTGGCCGATAACCGATATTTTGCTCGGGTATAGTGAATTTTAGAGCTGTAAAAGAAAGCAAAAACCTGAAACAAAAAGTACTGTCAGTCAGCTGTACCCTGTTGAAATTGGCAAAAAGCTGTAAAAGCAAAAATGTACCTTTTGCCTATGACACCACAGTGAATCAGTGAGAGATTGTCAAAATAAGCTCTGCTGAGAACACCTGACAGTGCATGAAGTTTTCCTCGTGCGTCCCCATTTCCTCATCTTCTCTACTTTCATTTCCTGTATTGCGTCTTGCCTTCTCAACCATTACCTTGCCAATAACTTCTGTAGAGATTATTAATATTGCCAAATATATATTTTTAGAATGGGAAGAAGTTGGACTTCATTTTTCCTACCAAGTCGGAAGGTCCACGTCTTTATTTTCAGATGTTTTGTTTAGAAATACGTTCACAGAATATTTGCTGGCAAACTGTTACCCATCTCAATGTCAATCATTTCACACTGGATGATTGTCAATCACATATTCTGTACAAATTATATTTAACATTCTATGATTTAAACATAATTTCTTATAATATAACAAGGGGATCTCCACTTTGTACTGATTGTAAAGATGGCTGTAATCATATGATACACAATGATATGCAAGTTTAAAATTATTGTGTCATATTCAGTTCATTAGATCATATTCTAAGCGTGAAATGTAAAAATGGAGGAATGTATGATGGGTCAGATTCTGAGGAATCTGGACACAGATTAGAACCTTGACTATAGGGTTGAACTTGGACTAACAACCACTACTTTGAAATCTATTCAGTTGGAGTGGAGCATGAAGCTTTGGTGGCCCCACTGTGAGTCACTGGTGGCCTTGCTCATGGCCTACAGTCACACCAGGAAGGCATCTCTGCTCGACAGCTTCTCCCAGGTGTACGACTACACATTCAGCCACGTGAGTAGCTACGTTCAGGGCTTTGTGGACTGAGGCAGATAACACTTGGCTTATGAAAATGAATTTGGTGGCCGCCACCTCAAGGCTAAGTAGGTTGCTGGACCAGAAAGCAGTTACGGCTTTCATATCTGTTTAATAATACAGTACAAAGATGGTATTCATTCAAAATTATTAATCTCTAAGAATAACAACACAACCATAATGAGGGCCATTTTTTGCAAATTCCTAATGTGGGACAGTTGCCTAATGACGGACAGTGAAATATAGTGATGAACAGTTCAACTAGTTAGGGAGGAGCCAGAGCCACTGTGGCTTAGATGTTCCACATTAGGCAGTGACCCACATTAGGGCAATCCATCCTACTGGGTTAGCGTAATGGACATTAACAAATGTAACATTTTGAAGTTATTTCCTTTCTGACTTAATAATGGATTATCTCATTCTTCCCAGTTTTCTGATGAGGAAAATGGAGAATGGTTCGGGTACCTCACACGGGAAGGGAAGGTAGCCTTGGATTTCAAAGGAGGCCCCTTCAAAGGTAAATTGACAACCATGGACTGCACTGTACTAGGATTACGCCAAGGGGCGCCAATGTTTGAAAGAAGCATTCAGCCCAGATTTTTGTTATTTTCCGTACACAACTCCGATGAGCTGTAATACTTGGAGGCTTGGAGTTTGATTTAAATAATTAACATATTTCCTGAAATAAACCTAGCAACCAATACATGTCTAATTCAAATATACATGCAGTGTTTGTTGGGGAATATCTCATATGAGACTGCAAATCTGGGCTAATGCGTTCAAAACTGCCTGATGGAAACATCTAGACTTTAATATGATGATAGACTTTAATATGATGAAGTGCATCTGGAGATTAGACCAAACGCTTGACTCTAGAGTCTAGACTGTTGGCCTTTTGGATTTTGTGTTGACACTAACAAAGACCAGTGCCTGCTTGACGATTCACTAAGAAGCATGAAGCCATCACTCAGCTCTCGCCGTTTTGTTGCACACAGGTTTTTTCCACGTTCCTCGCTGCCTCTATATGTGTGAGAAGCTCCTGGACGGCCTCCTGGCAGCTGGGGACTAAGATCAGGGCAGGTCCTTGAACTCTATCTTGGCCTGTCCTTTCTTTTATCAGCCATCTTCACCAGCAAATGTGACTGGGATCCTTAATCAGCTCAACACTGAATCCACACGTCTGTTTCATTTCCATGGTTCACTTTTATGTTCTTCACATGCCATCGTTTGCTCTGAACTCCAAGTTAAATTTGGAACCAGGAATGTGACATTTTAACTCTGGGTTAAAGGTGGCCTGTGTAAGATTTCAAGTATTTTTAGTGTCTCGTTTCAAGTGAAAGTACTGTGTACAATGTTTTGTAACCTCAAAGATAGTTATCATGTTTTTGAATGTGCTCAAACAAGTGTGGCCTTGAAAGTAACGGGATCATCAAATGTGAGTTGATGGAATAATTTTACCACCCAATACTTGGTATGACATTAGTTGTATTTTTCCAGCTGCAATGCAAGTTTGATTGATTGATTTTATTTTTGATTTAAGCAACTTGTATGTACATTGTGGATCAAATAAAGTAAAGTACTGAAAGGGGTGAGAAGAGGTAGTAACTTATTTTAATAACGAGTAATAACATCTTCGCTTTATCACTGTACTAGTTGTTCGTGTCAGCTATCCTATACTGAGAGCATACAGTATATTATATATGTTACCATACAATGGATATGTTGGATATTATGTATTTATAGAGAATTAGTCATGGCACGTTTAAAGAATTTTGATGAGTGATTTCTACCAACTATCTTCTACCAATCAATTGGATGAACCCTTTGTTGTTCATTGACAATTTTAAGAATGGCAGTAGGGCTGTGCAAAAAATTGATTTGAAATCAGATTATTTTGTTCAGAGGATTTTTGAAACAGTGAAATGGTCAAATCGGATTTCCTTTTTTAACATTGATAATAATGATTTTACTGTAGTAGATCGATTCGATTACGGACTACTTTTTACTCAGTTAATTTACTTTACTTAATTTTAGTTACTTTTCATTGTATTTTAGCAGCTGCCAAGTGCCTACCGACATAAAAAGGCATTATTGTAAGTATGTTTTAAACTTTACATAAATAATGAAAAATAATAATAATAATAAATATAAAATAAACCATTGATTTATTATTATTTCTGAGGTTTGAACCATTTATGTAATTAAAAAGTAATGCGTTTGATTCTAGTTACTGGAAACGGGACTAAAAGTACTTGAGTAACCGTTTAGTTACTGAAATCATTGTTAATAACATACCTCTGACAACGTTTGAGGGTGAACACCATAATTTCTGACCTTTCAGATATGTATTTAGGTGTAGTAACCTGAGATTCAGAATAAACATTGTGCAAGAGTTATAATGCCTCATTTGATGCCTTATACCAGGGGTTCTTAACGTTTTCAATCCCGCCTTTTCCTGGCTTAATATAACTCTGGGACCCCTTCATTTTAAGGGTTATAGCCAATTTTACGTAAGAACTGAATAATATGGCAGTAACATTTACAATAGTGTGGAATAAATGCATAGTATCACTTTAAACTGCTGGTAAAATGTGCATCTTGTGATATCTCTGTGAGTACTTTTTACTTCTACTCAGTATATTTTTTTACAAAAATATCAGTACTTCTACAACTTACTTTTCCCAAAACAGGGTTCTTAATTTTTTCCTTTTTTTCTGCAACAACATGGTAGGACTACATGTGTAGCGGCAGTACTTGGTAATGCACTGAGTAGAGTAGCAGTTTAAGTTATTTTTATTTAGTTTCTGGGTGTGCCCCTCAATAAGAAAATGCTTTGTAAAGTGTTAAGGCAAATTTAGGTGCTGTACATTGTACTTTATACTTTCAAAAATACTTTTGAGAACATTTTAGAGCATGTATACTTTTTTACTTTCACAAATTTTTTATTTTTTGTGCACATTTCTCACGCCTGTACGCCTGTACACCTGTACTTTTTACTTGAGTAGATATTTGGATCAGTACTTTGTAGTCGTAAAAACTACTTGAGTAAATTGTTATTTTGTATTTTACTCTTACTCAAGTAAGAAATCCCAGTACAAAACTGCAAAAGCACTAATCAAACCAGGATGTCCCATTCTGCAAGTGCAATATTCTATTGTCGTGCAAATCTATAATTTAAGTGCAATTTCGGCATATGAATGTGGAGACTCTGCGCCAATTTCCATGTTGTATTGCATTTTCTCCAGTTGTTCCCGTTGGATAGAAAATGTAATTGCCACTGTTTTGTTTACATACTGGAACTTTGAAGCGCCTTCCTTAGTTCAGTTGGCGTGTACTCAAGGTGGAGCATCCGTGACCTGCCATATAGGATGTTCTCTGCTAGTCTGAACAGAGATCCCAGTATGATGTATGACAGGGCAACAACTGATAATTTTAATAATAAATTAATATCTGTTCATAATTAATATTTTAT
>OMKY01087924.1:2470-12974 GCA_900302395.1 Bregmaceros cantori | reverse complement strand
TGGATATATTTAATCCTGTCACTATCTCTCAATCAAGGAGTGAAGGGGTTGTGGCGCTTGGAGGCTGGCCCTAAAGCAGCTACTCACAATAGTCATTTTAATCATTAAACGATTTTCAGCGTTTTAATGCTTATATTTAATTTTTTTTTATCTAATTAAACATTCTTCTAAAATCTATTTTAAAAAAACAGTGCGTAAAAGGATGTGTGGGCGATGACATGTGAAAGTTGGGTCATCGAAGAATAATGTAGATATTAATTCCATTGGACTGGACTTGCTATTCTCAGCATGTTTTTTTTACATTCCCTCATGTGCGCCAGCTGTCCGAAATAACTCCATTCCGATCATCCGCCACAATTCATTGGCTGGTGTTAGATCGGATAATTTTGGCGTATTATGTATCATGACTTTTTTCGGATAGCTCAATTTCTTATGATTCCAGCGATTTTTCAACAGAATCTCACCTTTTCAATTTCTAAAAATTGAAACCATAAAACTTTGTCACTCACTTCACACAAGGAAGCTCCAGGCTGCCACTTTCCAGGCTTGGCAATCTAGTTCATTGTGTCCCAGCAGCTCGGCTCGGTGTTTGCTGCAACGGCCGTTTGAGCTTTTCCCAGCCGGACAGGGCACCCGAAAGACGGCCATTTTCACTGTTTACAACTGTAAGTACCTCTTGTGCACGTCTCGGCTCCGCCCCCGGAAGTTGCGCGATCAACATTTTTCCTGTGCAGACAAACTCGTGAACTCTGTTGGGGAAAGAAACTGCAGTGAAAACGTTCTTTTAAATTTTTTTTGTTTAAATCAATTAAAATTATGCCGTAACAGAGGCTCTGGTGAGCCTCTGGTATGTTGAGGCTCTGGTCTGATAAGGTTCTGGTCTGATGAGGTTCTGGTGTGAGGTTCTGGTCCGTGTCAAATGGTGCGTCCAGCCTTGTGTTTATCTGACCTTGAGGTGAATGGGGTTCACTGAAGGCTGATAAGGAGACATTGGTCAGGGCAGAAAGACTAGACATGCCCTGGGGGAATACACCATTACTAACACTACACACACAGATGGACACACACTGAGGCACACACCTTACCTTACTAACATCACACACACACACACACACACACACACACACACACACACCCAGTGGTGTCCAGAGAACAGGCAGGAAGAGGGTAACAATGGGTGAGTACAATCTGAATGTTTTGTGGTCAAATGATTTGAAATGTTCTGAGGTTTTGCTGATCTGGTGGTTGAGGGTGTAAATTACAGACACACACATGCATGTATTGGCCCATGGAAAAATTCCTGAATGCGCCAAAGTTGCACCTCGGGGTGTATTAGTCTACTATACGCTAATTCATGTCGACTAATTAATTGGATTCATGGCTACGGCAGGGAATTGATCAATCCCTGGGACCTGCAGAACGTGGGGAGGGCGTCTGTGAACCCGTTCGGAAAAAACACTGTAGTCACGCCGATTTTAGGCTCTGGGTTTGGAACTCTAAAATCATGCACAAAAACTGACATAGGAAGGGTCATGCACAGAAGCGGACATGTTGGTGATTTTTTTCTGATCTCACTGGTTATGTCAAGGTGTTCATGTGGTTGTCTGGGGTCCCCATGCTATGGTCTAATGAAGGTTTGGTGTGTCTGGGCCCCACTCCGAAACTCGGCCCGTTGCAAACACCCCGAGGTATCAACAGTCTCAGCGGACGCGGAAGTTGAGGCTGGTCTCTTGATCTCTCTCGGGCTCTTGTTGAGATGCTTGTCGCATTTGCTGGATGCCCCGGGGGGAATCTTATACACAACACGCACACTTATAGAGACACACACATAGAGACACACACTGACACAGACACAGACACACACACACAGACACAATCGGAGGCGTCCCCTTACCTTACTACCTCTGATTATACACCCAAACAGAGACACACACAGACACGAAGACATGTATAGAGACGAGCACAGAGTCACAATGAGACAAAGACACACACACACACACACATACACCCGCAGTGGGGGAAAATCTGTATTGATCGTCCTAGTAATTATCCCCCCCTCTCCAAATCTATTTCTGATGAGTCTTGGAGCTTTGTCGGAACCAATAGATTACTAGGACTGATTACTAACAGTTGATGTTAATGGGATTGGTCGAAATCAGCAGAAACCAGAAAATGAATGTTAATTCCACATGTAGTGTCTTACATTTATTATAGAGCTGCAAATGTTGAATATTTTTTCAGTTCTGTGGGGACTGAAAAAAAACGACTAATAAAGCCATCACAGAAATTGTTTAAAAAAACATGTGAAGAAACCCATGAAACTATTATAATATAACATTGTTTGAATTTGTGTCCGACTAAGTAATTAAATATATATTTGTTGATTATGAAGACGTGAATGTCACTATTTTTCAAGTTGAAAATGAAATGAATATCTGTGTCACAATGAATATTTTGGGTGTTTTTCTAAGGAAATGTATCTCACTGTTTAGTCGACTAATAATTTAAAGAATCGGCAACTAATCCACTATTAAATATTAATTTGCTGCCCTAGGTTGGATGGTTGGATCAGTCTTGCAGCCTCCCCAACTGTTGCAATAACGACTGTATTGAAATGAAACAATGAAGCGGCAAAAATCCATGGATGATTCACTTAGCAGCTAAATGCATTATTCAAGTCAATCAACACTGATTGCCTTTTGTTGTCCTGTTTTTAATTTCTCTTTTGCAATTATGTTCTCTGCATTGTATCAACGGTGTCTCGCCGAGGGGGCGGCAGAGAGGAACTCTGTTTGAAAATTTGCATTTTAATTGAAAGTGAAATGTCAGTGTGGATGGATGTGCAGCGTCACTTCTTAAACAAGTTCCTGTGCGCGCCAGCGGGCGCCGGCGTCTAATTTAGCACTTTTTACAATCATGGAGAACTTAACCACTTAAATACAAATGCAGTTGGTGTTTAAACAAAGATTATGAGAGGCCTGCCATGTTTATGAGAGTCCTGCAAAACTGCAAACGGCGCTGAGCGCTAGGAGCTAGCGAGCCAGGCGCTCGTGTGCGCCCATACACGCACCGCGCACACACACGCAGACACACACACACACACCGTGCGCACGCACGCACACACACACACACACCACAACACACTCTTTCTACCTGACTCCGCCCCCAGGGACCATCTTGGCGTCTGTGTCGGTAAATCAATGAAGATGACTCATTGTGTGTGTGTGTGTGTGGTCCTGGTTGTGTGTCTGTTTTGTCACTGTGTGCGTCTGTGTCAGTTTTCGGGAAGGTTATTTTTACAAAGTAATCCCTTGCACGTTACTTTTCCCGTAAAGTAATCTGGTTCATCATCTTCATCGTTTTCCACCAGCTCTGAGGCGCATGTTTGTGCACAGTAGCAGACTGTGTACAAACATTGGCCGGGCTTCTCTTTAGCAATTGTTTCAACCCACGTTTCAAACTATTGCCTTGTTGTTTTTACTGTCTGTGTGCTGAAACAGTGTGCAGAAGGCTGTACCTAGCATTGGACTCTGGCGAATGTACTTTGTAACTAATCTAGATCTACATACTTGTTGAAAGAGTGTGTCTGTCATGGTACGTGTGTGTTATGGTATGTGTTTGTCATCATCATGCCAGATGTTTGTCTCATGTTGGATGGGTGCGTGTGTGTTTCATGTTAGGTGCGTGTATGTCATGTTAAATGGGTGTGTGTGTGTCTCATGTTAGATGGGTGCGTGTGTGTTTCATGTTAGATGGGTGCGTGTGTGTTTCATGTTAGATGGGTGCGTGTATGTCATGTTAAATGGGTGCGTGTGTGTCTCATGTTAGATGGGTGCGTGTGTGTTTCATGTTAGGTGCGTGTATGTCATGTTAAATGGGTGCGTGTGTGTCTCATGTTAGATGGGTGCGTGTGTGTGTCTCATGTTAGATTGGTGCATGTGTTTCATGTTAGATGTGTGCGTTTGTGTCCCATGTTAGACGTGTGTGTGTGTCTGTGAATGTAGCTCTGTTTGTGTCCCCGATGGCAGCAGCCAAACGGATTAGTTTGCTATTCAACTGTGACCTTTGTCGGCGTTGCGTCCAGCCCCTCGCCGCGCCGTATCCGGCACGGCGGGCAGGTACACGCCATCAGTTTGAGTGTGGTGATGGATCTTCCAAGCCACGCCCCCGCCATCCTCTCTTGTCTTCATCCTTTTTCATCCTGTTTCTCCTCTTCCGTCGTTCATTTGATCTCCAATTTCGTGGCTCTCAGACAGTTGACGTAGCTCGCCGCACGCCATCATTCAAATTCATTTTCATGGGCGCTTCCCTTGACCACTGTAGGACATCATCCATTGTATTTACATGTAATATATTCTCATTTCTATGATGTCCACATGGCAAGTTTCAAGATTAATTTTAATCCTCCATATTGTTTATACATGACAGCAGTACACACACATGGAATGTTAGTTGGGCATGGAACAACTCTCAAGATGAACAGGTATGATCAAGGTCAACACAAAAAAAATAGGAAAAGCAGCACATAAGCTATAAAGTGGCATGTAATAAGTGGCATGTAAGAAGGAAGTATTTCAGTAGCTACACCGTGCTACTGAAAAAGAAACTTTTTCTCAGGCTAAAGGTCTTAGAACAGAGGGCTCTGTAGCGTCTTCCTGGTGGAAGGGTGGAGGAAAGGTAGTGCACAGGGTGGAAGGGGTCCGCTTTAAAGAATTTCATCTTATGTACAAATATTGGGTATAAGTTATAGTTGCACATTAACGTGTAATATAAAGAAAAGCCGCACACCCGTCATTTTTAAGACAACTTGGAAAATTAGTAATATAAGCCGCGCCGGCCTAAAAGCCGCAGCCATTTACTGAAATTAATATTTAGTTTAACTGAACAGAACAGAATTGAGCTGATCACACTCCGAAAGGAGCCCGAAAACAACGTTGCTTGTCATAATGACAAAGCAAATCAGAACTGATTGCTTTACTCCTCGTCACTGAAAAGATAGATAAATTGATAGATATATTTATTATATAGAATGTTTATTGTCAGTCATACAACCACAACAACGAAAGTGACACCCGGTCCCTTCATCCATCCAACACTAACACAATCATAGAAACAATAAAATAAGTAAAATGCTACTTGTATATAAAAACATGCCAGGTATGTGGCGTTCAGTGTTGTCCTCTGTTGTGTCCCTCTGCGAGATAATGTTCACCCCGGGTGTCGTTTTTGTCCCCTACAGGAAGCAGGTTTATTCCTTCTTCACTGTTCACTGCCAGATCGTTGGCCTCCAACTTAAATCCAGCATCATATGAAATCTTTGTTTCCCCTGATGATCCATGAGGGATTTGTGAAAAATTAAAATAACTGTTGTAAAAATATCCACGCCATAAAGTCTCTGCTCCGTGCCGTTCCGCTCCCGGTGCAGGGCACATCTGAAACATAGCTCTGACCTGGAGACGGGCGTGTGTATCTGCCCGCCATCTTGGATAGGATCGGGGCGGCTTTCAAATGTGACGTCCAGCGGCGCTCACGTCTCTCGTATCGGCCATATCAAACTCCATACCAAATTCCCATACCACGTGTCGTGTCTGACGTCAGGTGCGATGCGTGGACGATTTGTTGGTTCTGGCTCACCAGGTTATTACCTCAATGTACCGGAAGTGAGTGGATGTATGCCGTACAAGAATTTGAATATCGATGAATTAATGTTACTAATCTGTGATAATTAGTTAGGTGGTAATGGTATGTTATTTATCCTCGACCTCTGAATTTACTGTCATTAAATTCAACAAACGCACTCGTCTTGACAATTATTTATAATAAATTATTCGGCCTGTGTTACTGACAATTTATTTGAGTAATTGGGTAATTTTTCCCTTTGAAATCAGATTATTATAAACGTTACGTATTGATAACATTTCCATTTTTTTTAGTATTGGCATCGAAGAGCCTACTCTTCTGTGCTAACTTATTGTGTTTTCACCCATTATATCGTTGTGGGACAGTATTCAATATCCAAGAGAATGGGCATGACACTGGGAATGCCTGATTAAATTACTTTTAAAATCGTCCGATCCCTAATCGTCGCCAATATGCTGTTGAGTCTTCAATTTCCTGCAGCTATTGGCTGCCTAGCCGTTAGCATCAATCTGTGTTTATTCAACATTACATTGAACATGGAGAGGGTCTAGAGAGACTATCCTCGCGTGGCTCAACCCTCCCTCGCCGTTACACAAACCCACACTATCGGCAGTTGCCTTGAGAGCGCAAACAGGCTCTAACCAACAACACGGAACATGGAGTGTGTTGAATACTAATGTTCACGGCCGATTCCTGTCTTTCATTGCACACTGCGAAAACATCATCTAAAACAACGACCAGAGGATAAATCTCTGTCCTTGACCTGCTGTCAAGCTCAATCCTCGTTTCTCTTTAATCTCACGTTCAAATTCTAAGTCCAATGCAATGTTGAGTGGGAACGCAGCAAGGGGGCACACCGCGGTTTATCCAAAAATCACATGGGAAAGGCCATTTGTGTTTTTGTGTGATTATTGCATTTTAAATGTAAAAGCTGTGAAGTCTCGTCTTCTTCTGCTTGCTGTCTTGTAAGCGAAAGTACTGCATTTTGACGGCTGGTAGACATACACACATATTGAGCCTGAAGCTTCACTGTAAACGTTCCTCTTCATCTTATTAGTGAATAAAGTTCTGGCTTGCCAGGCTACACCCTATCTTCTTGAAAAAGCACTTGTCATGTAGACATTAAATGGTAAATTTAGGTGTGCGTTGTTATAAAAAAAGGCAAATGAAACATAATTGTAGCCTCCCTTCCTCCTTAATGAACAAAACAAAAACTACGAGATCGCAATATATCGGACTTGTGGAAAAAACATCTTGCACGCAGGTCGTAACGTTTCTCATTCTGAAACTGAGTCTCTCTTTCAGCGCTTTGTCCACGTCAACCTTCAATTAGCACTCTTCAGACATTTTTTGTCCTCTCTGGGTCTATGGAAGACGCGAGATCTAAAGGTCAATGCAACCTTTTAATATTTTAATTTTATTTAGGCGGAACCAACAAATCATCCATGCATCGCTCGCGGCAGGACGGTCGGATGGGCCTGACAAATCAGTCATCCACGTTCGGGCGGTCCAATCGGCGCCCTGTTGAGACGAGCTTTGTTCGTCTTGGGACGTGGGCCTCCACGCTACTTGTCAGACCTACTGTGCTGTGATTTGATAACTTCATTTGATTGACACACCTTTTCTCAAACCTGCTTACTCCGGACCAAATGATCATTCTAAACATGTGTGATGCGTGGACGATTCATTTGTTCTGGCTTGCCAGGCTACTCCCTATCTTTCACCTGTTCCCTCTTAACGGTTTGTTTTTGATTTTGGCGCCCATTTTTGAATTGAGCCATGTGTCATGTAATTTATTGTTGATATATAGTCGTGAGGTGACTCAATTCGACTTGACCCAACGCTTTTCCCAGACGCTCAACTTCATTTTTTCTTTGTCCTGTGTTTGACGCACTGCTCGTCGCCCCCCTCATTATCCGTGAGTTGGCAGTCGCTTCATGTCAATTGACGCTGGACGCCATTTCTTGCATCATTTCACACTGCGCATCTCTTTCCAACCCCTCTATTTTCGGGATCCTAATGGTCTGAATGACCCAGTACAACATTACAAAAAACGGGGCAAGAATAGGAACTTCTAGCTTCGTTGGAAAGTCAAACTGACACAACGAACAGACAAAAATCACCAGACCCGACAGCTAGAATTATTGTTTAACTGAACCCTGCTTCTTTTTTTAAAAGGTTATTTTTTAAGTTTTAAGCAACATTTTTTTTTTTATACCGTTAGTGCGAAAGGGGATAGAGGGGCTGGCTTTAGCAGTAGCGGTTGAACCCACTGCACCACAGGGCCAACCCCAACCTAACCCTACTTCTGCCTTCTGCATATTCAAACTGATAAAACCTATTCAAGGCTTCAACATAACTCCGTCTTGGCCATGAAACGTTAACTGTGGCCCATCGCTTCTGGAAATTGCAGCTCCACTAACGCTGCAATTTGTGACTGCTGCAGCAGCTCTTTATGAATCTGCGATCGACGTGGCCTCTGTCCACCACCACGGCCGCACCGGGCTCTGGTCCGATATGTAATTAGTGTTTTCAGACTCTTGTTGCTGGTTCTGCTGCTGCTCCACCAACATCTGCTACGTCAGCGGTTCCTGTCGGCCAGCACACAAACAGGCCGGTACAGAGTGTTCACCGGACACTGACTCTGCTGCTGCTGGGATATTCTCTGCTGATAAGCTCTCGCTCTCACCACCAGGGCAGTAACTCATTGCAAAAAAATAGATACTGTAGTCCCTTACAATAGGCCTGGCGGTGGCAGACGAGCTGCAACTAACAATTATTTTGATCGATTCATTTTAAAATTTCATTTAAAAAAAATAATTTTAGCAAAATCGTATGACCCTAGTCTGTATTTTCAGATAACATGCTCACTTTAGCCAGCTAACTTAGCCAGCTAACTTAGCCAGCTAACTTAGGCAGATAACTTTATCCAGCTAACTTTAGCTGGCTAACTTAGCCATTTTACAAAATGTTTGGAAGTGAAGAGCCTGCAGTATTGTTGTCAGTGAGGGGAAGCGAACTGACGACTCTCCACGTCTGTGTCTTAACAAACTGAGCTACTGCAGCGATGACAACCCACTTTTTAACATGGAAAGCATGAGTTAAACTGTGTTCGTACGTACATGTTGTTATACAACACCTCTTTAATGATCAATTCGTGTGATCCACCGGGTCATAAAAGTGTTGAATGCAAACATGACTGCTTTGTCTCGTTCACTCAACATGAGTTGTGCAAACAAAACCAAGAAAGCACATCGTTATATAACCACCACCACCACCAGCGTACGTCCTGTCCACGGTCGGCTGACAGTATTTGAAAGTTGCAGAGTATGCAGACTAATGGAGATTGTGTTGTGGAGTGAGTTCTTTACATGGACAGAGGCGACCACTCTGGTTAGACTGAACTGCTCTTAAACAGGTAATCAGACTACTGCTTACTTTATTTCAAGTTTGTTCTGAGTTTTGTTAGGCAGATTTCAGAGTGCTTTAAATGACCGTAGAGGTTTGGAGATCTGTTTTTGTTTATTGACATTATTCACAACGGCAAACTCAACCCTGTTGCTGTTTAATACCACCTCAGTGTATGTAGACTACTATATAGGATATTGGTGGGTAGTTACGGCTAAATTTCTAGGTTGAATGTAACTTCCAGTGACATTTATTTTGCTGTGTCTTCGATTATTTTTCATCATGTCTATTCAGTGGGAGCACAGATCTACCGTGTTATTTAAAAACGATGGTGGTAACTTGTGCTGTGCTATTCCACACGCATGGTTCAATAATCTGCGCAATCCATTCCATTTACTCCCTGATCTTAAAGAACATTTCACCACAAGTGACTTAAAGTCGTATTACTCTGTATTTGATCCATATTCATGCAAAACGGTGAGCGAAGCGG
The DNA here is from genome assembly GCA_900302395.1 of Bregmaceros cantori. Lineage (NCBI taxonomy): Eukaryota > Metazoa > Chordata > Actinopteri > Gadiformes > Bregmacerotidae > Bregmaceros > Bregmaceros cantori. The sequence continues at coordinate 3,436 of OMKY01087924.1, read as the reverse complement.
GGTGGATGATGTGTAATTGGTCAGAGCGAGCTGGAGTAAGAGGATTTTGAACCGGTGTGTGACAAATTCAGCCACTTCGGTCCACTACGACGACTTTACAGAGGCAGCTATAGAGCTACAGGAAGTGCGTTTCAGCCAGCGGGACAAAATGCCAGCCCACTGTATTTAGTGCTGTCAGTCATGACAGGGTTCGCAAAAAATTGCTGTTGCTTCGCGTTCGTGTCGCTGTTCTTTTGCTGCCAGTGAGGATGAGGTGAGACACATATTTTTCTGAGTTCTACTGACGAACCGTCACCGTGTGGTTCAGTAGTAGTTCTCCATCATGACCTATTTTCATTCAGTCGTTGAGTGGCGAGTCGTGGCACTGAATTGTAATCTGGCTTTCCCATTTATTCCCAGTGGGTTTTGCTGGAGTGTGGTGCTCTACATTTAAATTGAATGGTTGATCGCTAACAAGTCGTGCGTGCCTTTACGCTTGGTCTTGCACTGGGCAGCCTACTCTTCTATGTTAAGTTAATAAAAAAAAGGTTAATTAAAAAAACTCTTTAATAATAGCGGTAGCTTCGTTTGTACTACAAAGCACACATGAGCCATGATGGTGTGGAGAGTCGTGAGTTTGATGTCAAGACGCAGCCCCACACAGTCTTGTTGCTGTGGCTTAAGACCACAGCATGCACAGGGCCATGAGATAGCTTCCTAAAGGCCCCAACATACTTCACGGTGGGGTGGGGAGCAGACCGCCGTGGTGTAGTTTTTTGCGCTAAAAAAACTACAACACGTCATCAATGTGCCTCGGTACTTGTCGGTGGGACGCTCCCCACCTCACCTCCTGGCCGTAGCCTTGGTTCTTACTAACCGAACTCACCTCGTCGCTGTGATTGGTCAAGACGGAGAGTGGGCGGTCCCCGTTTTGCAAGCCGGCCCGCGAATCTCTCTCGCTCGAGACGAGAGGAGACAACATACAGC
>OMKY01087922.1:1548-17029 GCA_900302395.1 Bregmaceros cantori | reverse complement strand
GTCTGTTTGTATGTCTGTAGGTGTGTATGTGTTTGTGTGTCTGTAGGGGTGTATGGGTTTGTTTGTGTGTCTGTAGAGCTGTATGTGTTTGTTTCTGTGTTCAACTCATAATAAAAGTAGAATTCATCCTGAATTGAATGAATTAAGAACAACCAAAATGTCATTAAATTATTGCTGGATAATTATTTTGAGGTCCAAAAGGCCAAAAGTAATCCAACATAGGATTACTTTTGAATTACTTTAAAAAAGCTGTACTCAAATAATTTCAACCAATAACATAGTGTGTTCCAAATGTTTTAATTTATTAAATTGAGGGTGGTTTCAGGCTGTAATATGAGTTGAACACCTGCAATGTATAGTCAGTCATTTGATAGAAATAAAACATTTCTCAAAAGTAATCCAAAAGTAACCCCTCCCAACCCTGTGTATGTGTTTGTTTGTGTGTCTCTGTGTGTGTGTGTTTGTGTGTGGTGGCCAGCAGTCATAAACTGCGAGAGTGTGTAAATATTTCACATAAACACAGTGTGGACTTGACTACAGTAGGAGTGGTGCTGTTAAACGCCCCGCTCATCAACCTGGCAGCCACTCGCACTAATTGGGTGTGTTCTCCTGGTGGTGGAGGGGGGGTGGCGCGGATGGGCACGACGGGACCAAGCATCACGACGGGACCAAGCATCACGACGGGACCAAGCGTCACGACGGGACCAGGCATCACGACGGGACCGAGCATCACGACGGGACCAAGCGTCACGATGGGACCAAGCATCACGATGGGACCAAGCGTCACGACGGGACCAAGCATCACGATGGGACCAAGCATCACGACGGGACCAAGCATCACGACGGGTCCAAGCATCACTACGGGACCAAGCATCACGACGGGACCAAGCATCACGACGGGTCCAAGCATCACTACGAGACCAAGCATCACGACAGGACCAAGCGTGACGATGGGACAAGCATCACGACGGGACCAAGCATCACGATGGGACAAGCGTCACGACGGGACCAAGCATCACGACGGGTCCAAGCATCACTACGAGACCAAGCATCACGACGGGTCCAAGCATCACTACGAGACCAAGCATCACGACAGGACCAAGCGTCACGATGGGACAAGCATCACGACGGGACCAAGCATCACGACGGGTCCAAGCATCACTACGAGACCAAGCATCACGACGGGACCAAGCATCACGACGAGACCAAGCATCACGACAGGACCAAGCGTCACGATGGGACAAGCATCACGACGGGACCAAGCATCACGATGGGACCAAGCGTCACGATGGGACCAAGCATCACGACGGGACCGAGCATCACGACGGGACCAAGCATCACGATGGGACCAAGCGTCACGATGGGACCAAGCATCACGACGGGACCAAGCATCACGACGGGACCAAGCATCACGATGGGACCAAGCATCACGACGGGACCAAGCATCACGATGGGACCAGACACCAACATGACCACGCCCTGTCACTGACTACCAGATATAGGCAGAATAGTCATATAAATTACTTGAGTAAAAGTATTGTTTCCTCAGCAAAATACTGCTCAAATAAAAGTAAAAAGTAGTCATCCAAATAGTTACTCAAGTAAAAGTAGAAAAGTACTCCACAAAAAAAGCTACTTAGATAGTGAAAGTACTGAGTAACTTTCAGTAAAAGAAAAAAAGAGTTAGAATGAGAGAGAAAGCGTCTGAGCGAGAAAGACCAAGAGAGAGAGAGAGAAAGAGAGAGATGTGGTTGTGTCGCTAAAGGCCAAGTTAATGTAACAAGTAGCAAATTGCTGACATCTCAGTAAAACATTTTTTTTCATCTCAAATTTACTCTAGTAAAAGTAGAAATTAACTTGTGAAAAATGTACTCCAAAAGAAAAAAAAATAATAAAAAAAGTAACAGAGTAAATGTAATGCGTTACTGCCCATCTGTGTGGACTACAGCTGCACATTTGAAAGAAATGATAGAAAAAAAAATGCACTAATTTCCGAGGTAAACTACCAAATGGAATGGTTTGGTTGTTGCAAAATATTTTCATGTTTTGGTGGCAGCAGGAAAGTGCCGGTGTCCAATTACTACATTCCCAGACTGAGGGAGGTTTTCCCAGACGATGAATTTGCATATAAGTGCACCTGTGTTTTTTTTTCTCTTCTTCTTCTTCATTGTTTTGGACAGCGCTGGCAGATAACTGGTCAATTTGCTGATTGGGGTGTCATGTTGAGAAGGGGGTCCCACATCCCTGCCAGCACCAAGTGTGTGTCTTCTCACACTCAAAGCAAAAATGAAAGGATTGTTTTTTGCTCTCTTTTTGCGCTATCACATGATCATCTCGTTGCTTGAAACATCCTCAATTTGGCAGAGCAAGTGTGTGTTTCAGAGATCTACACGAGTCCCGAACTCACAAGTCTGAGTCGAGTCTGAGTCTTTAGGGGTCGAATCCGAGTCGAGTCTCGAGTCATTTTTAAAGATGTAGCTGGTTGCCGCCATGATGGGCTGAGGTAGGTGAGTAGTGCGCAACCTTCTTCTTCTTCTATTGTTTAACAGCGATCGACTGAGTATGCCTTTGCGCGCGTGGATGGAAAGGAATCAGAAAATAATGGATTTTTTTAAAGACGAAAACGAGGGAAAGACTCGTCAAATACTCATCAAGAGTCATTGACCTAGAATCCCTGAGTCGAGTCCGAGCCTTTAGGGCGCCAGTCCCGTTTTTGGTGACTCGAGTGACTCGTGAGCCGAGTCTGCAACTCTGGTGTGTGTGTGTGTGTGTGTGAAAGCGAGGGAGAGCGAGAGAGTTTGAAAGAGAAACAGGCAAAGAAAGAGGGGGAGAGAGAATGAGAGGGAGGGAGAGATAAAGAAAGTGAGTGAGAGGGAGAGAGCACGAGAGGGGGAAAGGAAGAGAGGGAGACGAGAGGGATTTGTCTCCAGCACAGACTTTTACAGAAATTGGTTGAAGGCATACATTAACTAAGATACTCTATTGTCCTGTTCAATGACTGCATTTCACTGTGCAAGTCATCAAGTGGGTCTCTAGCCTGGCGTGCCAGACCCCAACGCATCGTCCACGAATCGCAAATCGCTAGACGCTTGCATTTGGGTCTGGGAAAGTCAGCATCGGCACCGGCGCGAGTGCGGTGAACCAATCAGCGCGGACGTGGGCGTGGCTGATATTGGCGACCATGTTGATAGGGTTACACGAAACATTCGCTAGCAAGTAGTGGTCTTCAATCATCGATCAGCGGCCCGACTTAACCACCAGTTAGAGACTAACTGGTGGAGAGAGTTGATGAACTATAGAGCGGGTCTGTGCTAGGCTAGACACGCACGCAAACTGGGCACGCAAGTACAAAGATCGCTTTTTAACATTAAACCTTGTTGGCGCTGAGGAATTCACAACCGCTAGGTTAAGAGGTAACTTGATTAGCCAGTGACTTCACAGACCAATGTACACCTAAGGGATGTAGACAAGGAGGAATAATGTTCATAAAAGCACACATGTAGAATAGTAGATTTAGTTGAAGCATCCATTTCTCTGCACCATTAAGGTGACAAAAGTACTATGTCACTAAATTAAAGTACTAACGTCATTTCTGGCAGGCCACAGCTTCGGCACGCCCTATAAATTCTACCCGCTCCTAAACCATGTACTTCTTTGTTTTGCTACCCACCACCTTCCCCTGCTCCACCACCAAGATGGAAAAAGTGTTGTGTATGATGTGACACGTTCTCACGTCGCTTGGCTCTGTTCATGAGGGGTTAGCTATCTCGCCCTGCGTGCTGGGGCGAGAATCCCCTAAACTACTGATGCCTTCTCACCCTGCATGCAAGGGTGATAATGCTCTACACTGCTGCTGCTCCCTGAATTAGTGCTTTTCTATGGTACTCATGGAAATAGGGGAGTTCCTCCGAACAGAGCCATACCGTCAAGATAATTCTAATTTCAATAAAAGAGCCGCTTCTTAATCTTCTGTTGTGTTTCTTGACTAAAATGGTTCTGACAGAGAATTGATATAAAGGCGGTTGCAGCATTAGGCAATCAGGGGAATTGACTTGCTCCCGAAAAGTAAATAAATCAATGAAGGGACTTCCTGGACTTTTGGAGTTGGACTTCCTTATCTATTCATTTCAGTGATTGGTGAGAGGCAAGGGAGGCGACGTAGCGCTCCATTGTCACCCGGCTCCAGCTCATTATTACCGCACCATTTTTAATTGCTTCTGAGGGGGACTCTATCTCCACGCCTGAACAGAGGATCAGCTGAGCTGCTAACACAGACGACACAGAGATAGCGGTAATGGTGCGGCGGCTGTCGCTTTTATCCGACTCGCTTGACTGATTCAACGCGACCGCGGCTGTGCGGTACAATAGGTGGGCAGACACAATGCGTCTCGTTTCGTATTGTGGCTTTGCATTCTCGCTGAACAATGCCACTATTATGATCTTTTCCTTGACAACTGAGATGGTGGCATCCCTGAGGGAACACTGCAGGCCTTGCTCGCCCAATTGATATACCGCTCTCTCGAGTTGCATGACAATATTAACATGTATCACATTATCCCATTATCATTCGATCAGTAATTACATGACTCTATTTTCAACGGACGGGCCGCGCAGAAACACTTCCCACGACGTGCCCGTACGGATTGTGCCCCAGGTGCTGCCTGTGTGTGTAACGGTGTGTTTGGCGGCGCGAATACTCGAAATAACCGCTCGTGCCAGCGGTGTTCGAGTTGCCACTCGCCGAGCCCCGTCACTAGGAATGGTTGACGTTAGATCGGATACATCCTCCGACACGACACGCTATAAGTATCCGATCCAAATAGGTGGAAGAGAAGGCGCATGCCGGCAGAGACTCGCGGAGCTAAAATAATTATGTTGTATATATATATTAATAATAATATCGACCATGCCGTTAATTCTTCACAAACAGCGAGGGGAAGATAGGGCGCCGTGCTTCCTTGCGGCGTGATGCCGAAGTTCAATTATTTCATTTGGCTAATGACAGCTGTGTGGCCGCCGAGTCTCGTGGCGAGTGATTTGCACCCCAAATTCTTGCGGCGTAAATCCATGCCGCCTCTCCTCTCGTCCACTTACATGGTAATTTCGGGACTTTCGGCGCCAAAAGAAGCGCCCACCAAATCCGGTGGAAACACACCTTAAGGCTCTCTGTCCGCATGTCGACCTGTCAATGAGCAAAATTCCTAAAAACCAATATGGATGAAAATGTACACTTCGTTTCAGCTTAGAGAGCCAACAACTTATGTTGTCGTTTTGCCGGTTGCCCAATCATCAACCATTTTCACAATAAAGAAATGTACACATATAGGGCACACGGTGGCAGAGTGGTTATAGAGCGCGCCCCCCAGGTTCTAATCCTCTCTATGGCGTTTCTACAATGTCTCCCCTTTTCATCCCAGTTTTGTTACGCGTGATTAGCGATAGGGGGCGTTGCTGCCCCGTTAAGGCGCTGGCTCCAATCTCTGGACGGAGGCTACGAGGAAGAGCTAATGCTACCGATTAGCACATGCTAATAATTTAGGCAGCAGGCTTGCATAGGGAAACCCTGCTGGCATTATCCTGGACCAGAGGCTAAGTACCATGCTATTTTACCATTTAATAGTTAACCATTCTCTGCCGAACTGTGCCTTCAGTTTTTTTTGTAGTGGAGATGTGGCTTTATAGTGCCTTCAACAGCAACAGCCGGCTGCTTTTAAAGATAATTCGTTCTGGTTCATGGCATGTAGCTAACAATTTCTTTAATAGTTTGAAAAAAGCCACCAGCTCAAGCTCACCCCCAACCGCCGCTTTGGTATGCGTTGTGTGCCAGTCCGTATAATTAGCTCTTCAACTGTCCAGGTCTCCTCCAAAGAAGTCAATGCCCCTCAGGGACAAATAAAGGCCAATCAGTCGCTCAATACTTGTCAAGAATAAAATGATTTATCCTCCTCCCACTGCGCCACAGACTACCTCCAACTATTATTAGCATGTTTCAGCTCATAGGCTGTTTTTGTCCATTTTACAGCAGAAAAGTATTTCCTGTGAAAAGGCTTGATGCAGTTAAGCTACCAGTCATTAGAGATTATAGGTAGTAGTCAGAGATGGCTAGTAACAAAATACAAATAATTAAGTACTGTACTTGGTATTTTTTTCATGTATCTGTACTTTTAAAAATATTTTTTTCTTTGACTTTTTACTTGTACTCAGTAGATTTTTAAACAAAAATATCTATTCTTCTATTCCTTACTTTTCCCAAAACAGGCCTGTTACTTTTTTTTGGACACCGATAGTAGGTGTTAGTGATGTAATGTATAGTGTGAATGAGCCAGTAGGGGGCGGTAATGCCAACAGATGTTAATTTCAATGTCAATTTCATTTGTTAATTTCAAATCATGGGATTTATGAACCTTAAGTGAAGTAAGTTAGGCTAGGGTTTTAAAAATGTATTCAAACATTCAAACATTGTAAAACTGGCGTTGAAAAAGTGCATTTTATATACATTTTCTTTTACTTTGTACAATATACTTTCCAAAATACTCTTGGGTACATTTTAGAGCCTGTCTTTTTACTTTCAAAAATACCTTTTGAGTATGCTTCTGAGCCTGTACTTTAACTCTACTCTTACTTACTTAACGCCAGAACGGCACAGTTCACATGCACATCCAACCCGAAAATCACTTCCCCACAAGGTCAAATCGACCTGGCCAGGCCAGGTTTTAGGACCCGCTGAGAAGTGAGTCCAGAATTCTGGCCGCCCTTGGCCACGTTTATGGCCGCCGATTGGTCAGACTCCGAGGGGGTGACGGAACGTGGAGGGGGGGCGTGTGCCCCCATCACCCAGTCTGGCAGGCATCAATAGAACAAAGGTAGAAGGTATCACCTGACACCATTGGGGGGCCACCACCTTTGCCCCCCCCTGGTCGTTTTAATTGTACACGTAAGGAATTGAAATTAAATTGACTAATATTGCTCACACAACAGCAATACAACACGAAAATCCTTGTATGAGAGACTCGACCATGCTGCTGTTTGTCATCTGGAGTTAATAAGCAATCATTTGGAGCCAATCATGCTGTTTTGGGAGCCATTCTGTAAATGAAGGGAATAGGAAAGGGCAAATTGCAATCACAATCATGTCAAAACTAGATTTTGGCTCCCACTGTCGTCGCCGATTGGTTGTACTTAGAATAATAACCTATCCACTCATTTTGTGTGTCTGTGTTACCCCAAAATCATTTTTTTAGAGCAAATGCCTGCTTTCGATGTTTAATTATTATATTCTAAATGCAGATATGGGCAGAGTAGCCATAAAAATTAGCTAAGTAAAAGTATTGTTACCTCGGCAAAATATTACTCAAGTAAAAGTAAAAAGTAGTCACCCAAATAGTTACTCAAGTAAAAGTAAAAAAGTAATCCACCAAAAAGTTACTTAAGTAGCGAATGTACTGGGTAACTTTCAGTAAATAAATAAATAAATACATTAGAGGGAGAGAGCGAGAGAATGCCCAACTGAGAGAGAGAGACACTGAGAGGTAGAGAGAGACCAAGAGAGAGAGAGGGCCCGAATTCGGATGGGCCAATTAGCGGCCGTTAAGGGACACGCCCACCTCTCTCTCCACTCTATCTCTCTCACCTTTCTTTCTCTCTCTCTCTCTGACTCTCTCTCTCTCTCTCTCACCTTTCTTTCTCCCCCTCTCTTTCTCTCTCCTCTCTCCGCCTCACCTTTCTTTCTCTCTCTCACCTCTTTTTCTCGCTCCCCTTCTCACCTCTTTCTCTCCCCCTCTATTTCTCTCTCTCCCCTCTCCCTCACCTCTCTTTCTCTCTCCCCCTGTCATTCTCTCTCTCTCTCTCTCTCTCCCTCTCACCCCTCCTTCTTTTTCTGTCTCTCTCCCTCACCCCTCTTTCTCTCTCCCCCTCTCCCTCACCTATTTTTCTCTCCCCCTCTCCCTCACCTCTCTCTCTCGCCCCCTCTCCCTCACCTCTTTCTCTCTCCCCCTTTCCCTCCCCCCTTTTCCCCCCCCCCTCTCCCTCACCTCTTTCTCTCTCCCCCTCTTGTTCTATCTCTCTTTCTCTGTCCTCTCACCTCTTTCTCTCTCTCCCCCTCTCCCTCACCTCTCTCTCTCTCCCCCTCTCTCTCACCGTCCCACTATTAAGGCTAATCCAGCCTCTGTGGCTAACCACATATTTGTTCCGATCATTCACCAAACGGGTTGAAGCTAATTATCTCACAGCAGGTGCTGAGTCTCTGTGTGAAAACATGGCTTCTGCTCTTTGGTCGTGGGATTACCTGGCTTTGTAAGATAAAAAACAACAGACTCCTACACTTGTGATTGAAAGATTGTTGAAAACAACATGGTGCCACACAAGGCCAGATAATCTAAGGCAGTAACGCATTACATTTACTCGAGGTGACAAAAAAACTACTTTTACTGAGATCGTTCGCCTCGATACTTTAACTTGGCCTTTAGCGACACCCGTTGGGAACTGTTGGAACGGCGCGGCGATCGTTCCGCCACCCGTTAATATCAAATCAAACTTTATTTATATAGCACTTTCCATGCAGAGCAATGTGACTTATAGGCTACAGAAATGCACCAAAATTGAATCACTTTCTCACTCTGGAAAACTTCATCCAGATCCGTGCTCAACTTTTTCAGTTATCCAGGGGACAAACCAACACGACCATAACCTGCTCCCTTGGCTCCGCCTCGGCGCAGGTAACAAACATATTTGGCTCTTTAGATTATGAATGCCAGGAGCCACATAGTATGGCTTTTTGAATGCAACACAATGAACGCGTGTGTAAAGTGCACCGATTCAAATATGCTTGCAAATTGCTACCACACAAATATGTAGACTTAACTTGAAAGATAACCATGTAGTTTGACTCGGCATAAAATGTTCCGCGCGTGTTTGATGTAGGTCGCCCTCTGCGCCCCTCATGTGATTGGCCGGCAGCGTTGTGTCACGCCCTCGGAGAGTGACCAATTGGCGACCCGCAAACCTGGCCAGATTCCGGACCCACACCTGAGTGGGTCCTGAAGACTGGCCTGGCCTTTTTGCGCCCTTGGAGAAGAGATTTTCCCGGTGCCAGGAGCCACATAGTATGCCTTTTTGAATGCAACACAGTGAACATACTATATAAAGTGGAGCGATTCAAATATGCTTGCAAATTGCTACCAAACAAATATGTAGACTTAGCTTGAAAGCTAACCACGTAGTTTGACTCGGCATAAAATGTTCCGCTCGTGTTTGATGTAGGTCGCCCTCCGCCAACCTTGATGTAACGCAATTAGCCGGGCTCGGCTTTCCACCGTAATCAAAGGAGCGCAAGGGGAAAAACACATTAGTTTTAATGGCTGCCTTCCATTGACAACAAATTATGTGTTGTCGCTTCCCCCACATCTCTACATATGGTGGGTGCCCTGTAACCTTGTATGAGGCTGGCAGAAGAATAGAGATACTGTGGGGGATGGGAGGAGAGGGGGCGTAAGGAAGGGTCGCGGGGGTGGACGGAAAGAGGAAATGGAAAGAAAAGGTGCGTGCAGAGTAGGGCTGCAACTAACGATTATTTTAATAGTCGATTAGTTGCCGATTATTGAAATGATTAATCGATTAATCGGTTGTATAATTTTCCCTTTAAAAAATACCCCAAAGTCTCACCGCAAGCGGCTTATGAGAAATGAATCCTGTTAGCTTGAATTCTAGTCAAATTTGGCTCTTTTTTACAATGTACAAATATTAAGTTACATCCTCTGACAACAAAGGTATTACATTTCATTTATACCATAATATATTCATGGTTTACTTCGTATTCATGTACTTTTTTCTTATCAATTATGCCGATTTAATGTTGCATATTTTCGGAAAATTATGAATGAATATCAAAGTTGTGGGGATAAATGGGGGGAAACATCACCACAAAACTGCCGACAATAACAACGATTCAATTTTTTGCCGATTATCAATTATTAGATTAGTTGTCGATTCATTTTATCATCGATTAGTCACCGATTAATCGACTAATAGTTGCATCCCTAGTACAGAGTGAAAGAATATGAGAGTGAGAGAGACACTAGAGAGCAGAGATGGGCAGTAATGCATTACATTTACTCTGTTACAATTTTTTGTGTACTTTTTTAACTTTTGCTGTACATTTTTCACAAGTTACTTTCTACTATTACTCGAGTAAATTTGAGGTGAAAAAAAATGTTCTGAAATCTGAGATCATTCGACTAGTTACATTAACTTGACCTTTAGCGACACCCGTTGGGAACCGTTGGAACATATGTTGGTGTCACATCTCTCTCGACTCTCTTCGGGCGCTTTCTCTTTGTCTAATTTATTATTTTTTTAAACTAAAATTTACTCAGTACTTTTGCTGCTTAAGTAACTTTTTTGTGGGGTACTTTTTACTTTTACTTGAGTAACTATTTGAATGACTATCTTTTACTTGAGTAATATTTTGCTGAGGTAACAATAATTTTACTTAAGTAATTTTTATGGCTACTCTGCCCTTATCTGAGTATGATGCAGGAAGTTGTTGTCAGAGAGTTATGCGGCAAGAGAGAGAGAGAGAGGGAAAGAGAGAGAGAGGGAGAGAGAGAGGGAGTGTGAGCGAGAGAGAGGGAGTGTGAGAGAGAGGGAGAGAGAGAGAGAGAGAGAGAGAGAGAGAGAAGAATGAAGAATAGTGAAAATGAAACGGAAAGGCAGACGACCAGTTAATCAAAACAGATCACAAGTCACCTTTCTAGTTAGACATCCACAATGCACTGACACCGCGCGCAGTCACTGACACACGCGTGCGTCCATACGCCGCACACAATAACAAATTATCTCAACAAATCACCTGCCAAGGAGTGTCTGCGTGTGTGTGTGTGTCATTTATCTTGGGTCGCTGGAAGGATGAAGATCTGTCGATGCCACGCCCCCCGCCTGGGAAGCGTGGCGCGCTCAGTAATTAATAATGAGATGAGAGCCATTGGCTTAACGTTGCTCATTAAGCTATTCTGTGGTGGCGGTGGCGTAGGGCTCCGCTCCTTAGTTCTCTGACTTATGGATTTCTCTGTGTGCATGATTTCTTTGTCTGTGTGTGCGATTGCGCGCGGTTCGCCAAGCTCTTATCAGTCTTTAGGCTACATGTTTCCACTTTTCTTAACACGGCTTTGGAGGGGGTGGTGCATAGTTTTTAAAAACTCAATTTTGATACACCAGTGCTCACCCCCACCCCTGCGCATGTGACACCCCTCCCGATTTACAAATGAATTCACAACACTGCCGGGTGTGTGCTCTGGCCGCTGTAAAGGGGTAAGGGGGGATAAAGGTGTCAGACCCCTACTGGTGCCTGCCTTTGTTCTATTGATGCCTGCCAGACTGGGGAGGAGGGGGCCACACGACACCCTCATATGATTGGTCGGTCTCGTTGCGTTACACCCTCGGAGAGTGACCAATCGGCGATCAGCAAACGTGGCCATGGACGGCCAGATTCCGGACCCACACCTGAGTGGGTCCTGAAACCTGGCCTGGACGTTTTGCGCTCGTGGAGTAGCGATTTTCCGGGTGGATGTGCATGTGAACTGTACCGTGCTGGCCTTAAGTAAGCCAGTGGAAAAGGCTGGAAAAGTGCGCAGGGCACAGCACTATGCACTCGAAACAAAATGAACAAAGTGCTGGAGTGTGTAAATTGGAACAGACCCTTTGGTGTCTATTAGTCTTTAATGATGAGATGAGAGCCATTGGTTTAACAGTGCTCATTAAGATACACCGTGATGGCGGCAGCAGACCACTCTGCTCCCTGGCTGACTTATTGCTCATGATTTACTCTTGAGTTTTGTGTCTGTGTGTGTGTCTCTCTGTGATCGTGTGTGTGTGTGTGTGTGCGTGTGTGTTATGCCATTGTGTGCACTTTCTATTATTTCTCAATCAACTCATGTCATCAAATCATTAGCTGATTGTATCCCCCATCTGGGAAATGGAGGGGATATTTGCGCTGTCACATTGTTCGTTATAAATGTTAGAATTATGGGTTATTTGGAACTGGGTGAAACTGGGGGTGTGTTGCAAACAGAAAGACTCCGCTACATGCACATTTACACCCGGATGCCTTTCCTTTGACCAAGACGTGGGCGGAGTTTGGTTGTGACTCCTCCACACAGCTTGTCTACTGCGCTGTGACTGGATAACACGATTTGATGGACACGGTTTTTTTGAACGTTTTCCGAGCCTGGTTTTACCAGACCCAATGCAAGCTTCTAGCGGTATGCGATGCATGGACGATGCATAAAATAAAAAAAGTCATACTGCCCCGCCCTTCTTAAGGCCACTTCTGGTGCCTTATTGTTGCCTATGCCAATCCTGGTACTGGCCCGAGGTCCGGGCACACAAAACACACACCAGTTCAAAATCTTTCCACTAGGTGTCGGTCTGTGACCAGTTACACATCACCTCCCTTGCTTTGACATTTGACATAAATATTGATTAAATACAGTCAAAATCTTGACTTAAAGTTACTCACCAAGTGGTCACATGCTCTTCTGGACCAATAGGCTGGCTGCTTCCACTAGTAATTCTAGTAAATGAGAAAATTAAACGAGTTGCACTGTTTATTAAATCATGCGCTCGTGGGTCACAGATCCGCACGAGAACATTTGGGTGTGGACTAGCACACCACAAGTTACCACCATCCGTTTTACATAACTTGGTAGGTGTTTGTTCCCACCAAATAGACATGTCGAAAAATATTCCAAAACATGTCGAAATGAATGGCACCGGAAGTGACGTTGTGAGTACAAATTTAACCGGAAGTACCTCCGAACTCGTCTAAATGGCAAATTAAAATCAATATTGAATCTTTAAACTGGTAAACACATATGTCTAATGTTAGAAATAATAGTTATGCATAAAGAATATATTATACTGGTTCGCGGACCACAGGTTGAAAACTCCTGGATATTGAGTGGCTGTTATCAAGCAGTAACCTAGCATAGCTTGACTCCCCTACATTCCTTTATAATTGGTGATTATTGTTCTAAGAGCTTTGAGTCAAGACCAGCTCTGTCTCAAGGCTATCTCCACAGACGAGGGTGACTCCCTTACTGTTGCTTGAGGCATGATTTGTGTTCACTGTACGTGCCCACGTGGGTTGACCAATCTCTCCTCACACCTGATTGGTCTAAATGTATTACACTCCATGTGCTATTATTCTGATTGGTTGAGGGACACTCTCTCTCTTTTGTGTGTGATCGAAGGTATAAAACATGATGTCTTTTGTAGAATAAACAGAGATTTGACGCTGATCCTGCTTGTCCGGTTTCATTGACTTTGAGTTACATTGACTCGATTTGATGAGTGTCTTCTCTCCCAACGACGATCTTGCCTAAGCTGCTGATAGTGAAATGGATAAAGTATAGAGATTTCCATTATCTAAGAAGCTAGAAAAGGTGGTTTGTCACACAGAGACAGAATGCTATGGAAAAGTACTTTCAGTAGCTGTCTTCATCCTTGGCCTACATTTTGGCGTCCTGCCGGCAGCCATCAGCAGTCCTGGCCCCCGCTGTCCCCTAGACACCAATTATAACTGGAGTTGTTCACAGAGGTTTGTGAGCGCTGTGGTCTTTATCCAAGATGGCGGCTCGGTGGCAGCGCCCACGGTACACTGTTTGGCTTCACTCAAGAACACGTTTGGAAAGATTACCACCCAGATTTGAGGTCAACACTCCCAAACCCTTTGAGACAATTGCAGTAGATGATTTAATTAGGTCCCCGTCAGGGTTTGAAAACGAAATCATTTTTAAAACGTTTTAAATCATTATGTTTAACGTTTTCGTTCTCAGAACCGTTCCACCTCCAAAATATCGGTCCTGAATGGGTTCAGAATGCAAAGATTTTGTTCGTCCTTAAAGTTCCTTATATTTTGCAATGTTAAGTTTAGGTATAGTTTATACAAAATACATTTGGTGGACATTCAAACTTCAGTGCCACTGTATTAACCCGAAACCGGGTGTAAAACACCATTACATTCGCTTCCTCGTCTGTCCACAAGATGGAGCCACACAACCACACAATCGGTTGTGCACAACCGGAATTAGTCTTCCAGACATAAGATTAAGACACCACCGGATAGACATGTTGAAAAATAGCCAAAAGCCCAGCAAACTAAATGGCACCGGACGTTACATTCAGAGTACAAATTTAAACGGAAATACCCCCCGAAATCGTCTATACACACATCCCCGTCACCAAAATAGTTAATGAAGTATTCTGTGTCATGCAATGTGAGCTCTACTTTGCTTTAAAGTGTGTTATATAACCAAACATGTTATGTAACGTAAGTTACAGGCTGTAATTGATATAATGGAGAACACTTTAACAGCTGTCCTTGTCAAGATGTCCACCATGACATTTTCAAAGCTCTTCGCCATGTGCCGTGTGCGGCCGACCCTCGGTTGTGCACGCTTTCATAAAATTACCGGGGCCTGCAAACGAGAGGCAAGGTATGCCTCAATGTATTTGCGTGAAACTCCATACACTATTAAGGTCAATGGAATGCTAAACATCTATTTCAATCAAACATTACCTCCACCATGTTTTTGGTCGCTGTTTGGTAAACAGAGGTGTTGGCCAAGATGGGCAGTAACACATTACATTTACTCCATTACAATTTTTGTGTGTACTTTTTTTACTTTTGAAGTACTTTTTCCACAAGTTACTTTCTACTTTTACTCAAGTAAATTTGAGTTGAAAAAGTATTTTTTAGTGAGATGTCAGCAATTCATTACTCATTAACAGTAAAAGTGAAGTAAGTTAGGCTAGGTTTTTAAATATTTATTCAAACCTTCAAGCATTGTAAAACTAGCATTGAAAAAGTACATATTATATACAGTTTCATTTTTTTACTTTGTACTTTATACTTTCATATACATGTTTCTTCCAAATACCCCTACTTTCCAAACTGAAGCCTTTTCTAAACCGACAAGACCTTGAAAAGGCAATACACGCTTTGATCACTTCGAGGCTGGACTACTGCAATGCACTTGACGTTGGCATCTCGCAGGCATCACTCAATCGCTTGCAACTGGATGAAAATGCAGCCGCCCGGCTGCTAACCAACACAAAACGGCACGAGCACATCACCCCGATTTTGCAGGCGCTACACTGGCTTCCAGTGCATTTTACAATCAATTTATTATAATATTTAAATGCCTTAATGGGCTCGCCCCTGCATACCTTTCCGAGTCCCTCACCATTCGGGACACTGGCAGGGCTCTAAGGTCAACATATCACTGCCAGTTGAATGTGCCAAGGACCCGTTTGAAACAATGGGGTGACAGAGCCTTTTTGGTGGAAGGGCCACGGCTGTGGAATAAACTCTAAGTTTAAGTCTAAATTAAAAACACATTTATTTAGAATGGCTTATAATACTGTGTAGTCTTTTATCTTTTTATTCTTTTTTTTCCGGCACTGCTGCGTTCTTATCATTGTTCTG